>PVHX01011798.1:0-62358 GCA_004024805.1 Geosciurus inauris
GGGGAGAAAGAGAGGATGCCAGGCACATTCTTTGCTGCTTGTCTTCCATCGCCTCTGCTCCTTGTCCCCACATGTCCTTCCTTCAGCAGGCTTCCTCTTGCAGAAGGTAGCTCGTCACTCACCTGGATAAATAAGGTAGAGTTGGAGGCAGCCTAGGTGCTCTTCCCAAGTGCCTGGAGGACCCTCTGCCACCTCTGGGTGTGGCGAGGGCAGCAACCTAACTCCTCCCTGTGGCCACCCTGATTGTCCTGCTTCCTGCTTCCTGTCGCCTGTGGGCTAGTGCCACTCTTCAGTCATCACCCAGTTGCTCCTGAGCCCACCTGCAGGGTGCCTGCGTTCTGCAGTTCAATTCTGCCCCTGCCCTGCTGAGGCTGAAGGCCTCCGGTGCTGGGGCGTGGGCCTGGCACCTCAGCCAAGGCAGGCAGGATGCCTTTCATTTGCTGGTGGTTTTTGTCGTCCACCTCCTTCCCAGTCTCACACACACATGGGCCCCGTGTGATCCACTGACCCAGCCTGTCCCTTCTCTTCTCCTCAGCAGGGCAGTGTCGGGAGTGAGTGGCTCCTGAGTCAGAGCTGATGGGCTCCCTTAAATGGTTGGGCCACTGACTCAGCGCGTGAGCGTGGACGGATCGCTTCCCCTCCCAGCCCCGCTTCTCCAGCCACACCATGCTCCACGCACTGGCAGGAACAGGGCCAGGATGAGTGTGAGGTCCTCTGCAGCACAAGCCACTGCCCAGCTTTCACTTTTGAGAGCAATGGGGGGAGTTTCATAATTACACCGGGGTGGGCTTCAGCAGGCTTGTCCCTGGCAAACCCCCAGGGTGGTCCCTGCCGGGTGCTGGGACCTCAGGTAAAAGTGGGGACCAGAGTGGTCATTCACAGCTTACCACCTCCTAGCTGGTGAGATTCAGTAAGAGCCACTTGCTGCAGCCTGAGCTGTTTGGTTTGCTCCAGAGAAGGGGAGCAATTTGGACTGTCTGTCATGCATGCTTCTAACTCGCAAGCAAAAATAATCAGACGCCACCCTCTGATACACAAGGTGATCTGAGAAACGTGGGTGAAGTTGGGCGAAGCTGCCATGGCGACCCAGAAGGCTCTATCGGATCGTTATGAGCCCCAACTTCGAACATTCTGCCATGTCCCACCTCTTTGAAATTTAAACCACCCTGGCATTGAGCACTTGCCCTTGGCCAGCCCAAGAACACCTGGCCAAGCCCATTCAGCTAGGCGCAGACAACCCCAGCATGGCCTAGGGGTTGCAGTGCCTTCTGGGAATTCAGTCAGTGCAAGTGTTTGTGGACACAGCCCATGTCTGGTTTGCTCCTTCCTCCGGGAGGAATACCAGGGCAAGATGCACCCGCGTGCAGCATGGCACCATGATTGGGGATCGCAGGAACAGAGCCAGAGCCACCCATCCTTGGCTGAGAAGCCAGACACAAGGCTCTGGGCAAGAATGTGCCCCGGGGAAGCTCTTGCTTAACTCCAGTTCCGCAGGCTTCCTGCCTCCTTGAAAAAGGCCAAGCCAAACGGGGATCCCGGGTGAGGCCGGGCTGGCTAGCCAACATCAGCTCACTCAGGCTTAGACTAGGGCTGGGAGGAGCCAGGCAGACCTTCAGCATGCCAGGTGCTGGGCAGAGTCCAGGCCAGGCAGGTTCCTGCAGCTCCTGGAGCCCAGTGAAAAGTGCAGATTTCTCAGGGGCCACTGAGCAAAAGGCACAGCTCATCTCCAGCCAGGGTCTGCTCTAGCTAGACCTTTAGGGATCCTGGGGGAGCTGGGCGGCCATGGGGAAATGCCGGGAACTTTGGCTGCAGTTGGGTGCCCAGTTGACAGGGCCACAGGTGTAGAGCTGGGATCTGCAGCCTTTGGCCCCAAGAGGCCCAGCTGACAGCTTAGAGGATTTGTCCTTGGGGGTGCAGTGAGGGGAAGAGTTATTCCATCATTCCATGATCAACGAGGGAGAAGATGGGGAAATGAGAGATGGCTGATGCATGCACTCAGTTTCCTCTAAAATGCTGATTGGTGGGAAGTGCGCATAGGAACGTGCTGGCGTTTTGGTTGCCAGCCCATGGCACGGACAGCTTCTCTGCTCTGCCGTCACAGCGTTGGCGCTTGACAACTGTGTGAACACTTCCATCATGACAGTGACCTGGGCAGGCTTTGTGACTTTCATCAGGCTTCCTGCCCATTGACCTGGCACAGGTTGCAGCAATCTAGAGGGGTACCAGAGACAGTAGCTCTAAAAAAGACTCCTCTTCTCTCCAAGAACCAAGCATAGCTCCCCATATTTTGGGGTACGGTGGATAGTACTGGGCTGTCCACGGGTGAACGCAGCCCCCCGGGAGCAGTACTTCCTGGACTGAGTCTGCTATTACCAACGTGAGGAATAACTAGGTGCCCTCTTATCATTCACAGACACAGATTCCTGGCCCAGCTCAAGGAAGTAAGGAAGGCAGCTGGCCTATCTCATCACCTTGATTTCTTGACACTCAGTCCAAAGGCAGAGCCCAGTGGCCAAGCTGCTTCCAAGGGGTGACAAATAACCGAATGTTTCAAGAAAGTAAAAGTTGGTGATGACGGGGAGAGAGGTCGGGGTCTGAGGGGAAGAGCAAGTGCTGGGGAGTCTCCTCCTCACCCTGTGTCTTCCTCTCAGCTGCTTGAGCTCTGAGACTGTCCTGGTAGAGGAGGCTCAGCCCATGGGTGACAGAGGCTTGGGTTAGCTGGAGCATTGCAGATTCTCCATGAGTATGAATGAGTCACCAGCCCAGGCCTCCTTCTAGCTAGGCAGAGGCAGTGGCCTGGTTTTGTAATAGCTGAAGGCCACGCTAGTGGGTGAGCGCCCTTTGCCAATCATCATGAGATGGGCCACTGCAGACCCAGACGTCCCCCCCCACATTCACACAAAGCCCCAGATCTTCTGAACTAAGCAAGCCACCTTGTCCCTATTTGCTCAGGAAGACCCTCTGCAAGGTCCTCAGCCATCCTCTTCCTGTCCTGCCCTCGGCTGGCTTGTGTCACCTTGGACACCTCATGCACAGAGGGAGGAGAAATACCAAGCAGTGACCATCGCCTTCAAGACAGAGATGCCTGTGTCTCCTCAGCTGCTTGGCATTCTTCAGTGTTGGCTGGCCCCTGAGGCACAAACCAAGACCAAGGACAGTCCCTCTGAGATGCTTGCCACATCTTGCATTGGTAAATCCAGAGAACACAGAGGGTCAAAGGTGAAACACCTGAGGTTGGTTCCGTTCATGCATTCAGCAAGGAACTCCACATTTCTCTTTACATGAGGAAAAGGTACAGGCTGATGGCCTTCAATAGTGTCTACTGATGAGGAAGGTTTGGATTAAAATGTGAGGTCTCGCATATCAAGCCGCATACGGCCATGGGCAGTATTCAGAGCCACTGAAATTTTGTCACAAGGAGGAAAACAAACCCAATCCTGATACTTTCCAGTGGACAGCCACTGTTTGCTTACAGATGCGGCAAACCCTGCCATTCTGCTTTGTGAACTGTGGCTGGTTCTAAGGACCCAGAGGGTGTCTGCAGGGTGCAGGGCCCTTCACCACTAGGGCCTGACCTGGTCTTTAAGTGAGCAGTGGCAGGGCCTCTGGGCCGTCCACCTCATGTCTTGGAGGGCTGTCGGGGAGCAGAGGCAGGGCATCAGGGGAGGGCTGGGTGACTGAACCTCCCAGTCAGGTTCCGGCCCTCCCTAGAGGTGCGGCCTGCCCAAGAAATGGATCCACACCTCAGTTACCAAAACCGGCACACCCAAGCTAATCACCTCCACACCAGTGAGTGACCTACATCAGTGGTCAGCAGCAGTTCTGAACAGGCTCATTTGGCCAAGGGTGCAGGGTGTTAACCTCAGTCAAACTAGGTGAGGAGACAGGTACACAGGAAGTTTCCAGAAGCAGCAGAAGATCCTGGCAGACACTGAGAGGGCAAAAGGGAGCCTGAGAGGAGGTGCTTCAGCATGGGGAGAACAAGGCCTGCTCTGGAGAAGGCAGGCGCTCCGCAGGGTGGACCTGCAGGAATTAGACAGTGAAGGCAGGTTCCAACCAGCCGTGCATGTCCATGAAAGTCAGGCAAGGGCCACAAATGTGTGATAACCGTATTGATTGAGAGCATTGCACGTGCCAGGAACGGAGTCGGGGACAAGGCTCCCCCTGACCGTAGGCCTTACTGGTCCTAGTGTGGAAGACAGGTCAGAAGTGAGGGAAGGGCCTTGCTGGGAATATTCACAGGCTTGCGACATGGACCAGAGCCGGGGAGGGGTGGGGAGATGGGAGGTTGGGGGTGGGGGCATGGGTGAGAAGGAGGGACGGCTCCTCCAGGCTGGTGGGATGCTGTGCTGTCTTGGTGGTCTTCACAAAGCTGGGCTTCTCTTTGAAAGAAGTCTGTCCATTCTTCCTGTTATACAAAAAGAAGGACCAGTACTGCTAACGCCTTAGAAATACTCGTCAGCTCATTTTTCCTGCATTGATTTCAGTTTGGTTTTAACATCATTCTAACCGTGCTGTGTGTACAGCCTTGTATCCTACTGCATTACATGATAATGTGTATATTCAAATGTGCATATTTCACTATATATATATTTTCCCTTACTTTACTGTTTTTTTCTTTGCAATCAAATTTTGAAAACATCGCTTCCTCCTTCTCCTCTTCTCTGCCTCCCCACTTCCTCCCACCCCCCCTTTCCCGCTGTTTCCAGCCCCTTCCTTATTACCCGTCCCCATTTCCAGAAACACAGACAGGTTGCTCTTTTCCATCAGCAATGAAACCAGAGTTTGGAGATGAGACTAGATTCCCCGCTTCACCAATTTCCTTTGGGTGCTTGTCTCACAAATTTTGAAGAATAAATTCCATGAACAATCACAGAAAAGAAGAGTAACGGGAGAAGGGGCAGAGAGAACTCCCACCATGTGGAAGGGGCCTGATAGCGGAAAAACCCACTTTGATGTGGCAGCTTAGGGGTTCACATGTGGCTCTGGGTAGATTGTGGAGCAAAATGTATGTGAAATAGGCGTTGTAAAAGAATCCAGGCTATCATCTGGGCTCCCCCACCTTCCTTCCTACCAAGTGAATCTGGGCTCACTTCCATGATAGATATACTCCTCAGGGAGAAAGGAGGTGTTCCCACCGGTGGGCCTGAGGTCTTTTACCTTTGAAATAGGCCTTGATAAGCTCCTGAATATGTGTCTGGTTAACCTCCCGGGCAGCTCCTGTGTTTGGATAAGACTGACCATCAAAGCTCTTATTTAGCAAGTATCTTTGTAAGACAATGGGGTGGGGAGGGAAAGAGAGAGGAGGGGCTAAAGCCCCAGAAGGTGGACCATGCCTGTAATCCCAGCAGCTCAGGAGGCTGAGGCAGGAGGACCAAGAGTTCAAAGCCAGTCTCAACAATGGTGAGGCGCTAAGCAACTCAGTGAGGTCCTGTCTCTAAATAAAATACAAAATAGGGCTGGGGGTGTGCCTCAGTGGTTGAGTGGCCCTGAGTTCAATCCCTGATACCCCACCCCCCAACATAAAGACCCAGAAGTTTTAAGGAAGAGGGAAGGAGAGGAGCCTCGCTGGAAAGGGGAGGGAAGGGGAAGGGAGGGCAGGAGAGGTCAGGGAAGGAAGGAAGGGAGAGGGAGGGAGGGAGGGAGAGAGGGAGCAGGAGGGAGGATGGGCGGGCTGATTGGTTCTCTGACCCTGGCCAGTTGAAGAGAGAGAAAGCAGAGGAAGGTGAGACTGGGCCAAGGTGCAGAAGAGCATTTCCTGGAGTTCTGAGAATACAGAGCCTCAGAAGGAGGGAAACGAGCCACCCCCCCTTAGAGAGGAAAGAGCGTGTGGCCTGTCAATGACCACCTTGGAAAAAGCCTTCATATGAGCAGGTTGCATCCTAGAACCCCACGCCCTTCCTCCAGGCGGCATCACTGGTAGGTGGGTCCACGCAGCCCCCACCCCCTGGGTGTCTATTTCTTTCTGTCTCCCAGTCTCTCTTTCCCTTAACCAGGCAAAAATTCCAAAGGTGCCTTTGTTGGGTAGTGGCAATAGCAAGCCTCCTGTGTCCCGCACTCCTGCCCTGTCCCCAGCTGTGTGGCATTTCCCACAGGGCCACCAGGTGGGTGCCATCACTGTGCAGAGAGCATCCCTTGCTTGTCCAGGGCCATGTGCCAGGTCACACCACAGTGCAGCCAGCAAGGCTGGGCTGCACCTCAGGCCCTGGCCCCAGGCGCTTTCCCCTGACCACTCGATGGCCACCCACTACTGTTTCTACACGCAGTGGTCCTTGCATCTCACAGTTTTCCAAATGAGGATAAAATTCCGGGGGAATTTTATTTTGGAGATGTGATGTGTGAAGCTCTCTCACCTTGAATGTACATGACCTACCAAGGACTCTGCGTTTTAGGGTTCAGCTTTTGAGTGGCTGTTTTTCGGGGCCATGAGTAGAGCAATCCAGAAACCTCCTTGTCGTTTCCGCAGCTGTGCAGAGAACGGCAGGCCTTTCCTTCATGGTCAGCCCAACCTGGAGCTGTCCTGGCTTTGCGTTCATCTCACCTCGGCCACTGAGGGCCCCAGAGGAAGAGCAGCGCGTTCCACTGGCCTCATCTAATTAGGGCTCTGGTGCCTGACCCGAGGCTGGAGAGTCCTCCCTCCCTCTGTCCCGGCCCTGCTCCTGCCTTCCTATGGCCCCCATTGCAGGGAGCTCTGCCTGCAAGGAGTCACCATGCCAGTTCTGAAGACCCCTCTTTGCGCAGCTGGCTTGAGACTCTTGAGTGACTTTCCCTCGGTGTGGTAGCAGGGGCTGGCATCCACCCGCCCACCCCGCTAGCCGCATGCTTCCTGCCCCAAATGTCAAGGTTTTCATTTGACCATGATATAATGAGCTGTATAAAATTAAAAACAGCTAAACACCCCCTTATTTACAGTAATTTTCCACTTCCTGAAGTCATCCCCAAACCCCTCCTTCACAATGCTGACCCCCAGATCGTACTGATCACAGCAAGAGGCCACCATCACAACCGCCGACCACAGTGGCACCCAAGAGGCCCAGGGCTCACTCGCTCGCTGCCCCTCTGGCCCCACCAGCCTGTTTTTCCATCACATGCTTCGTAGGCGGCAGGAGCTGGGGCAGAGGGAACTCTCAGTTCCCTTTCCAAAATGTGTGGACCCTTAAAAATATCTCCAGTAAGCACAGGGGTTACACACACACACACACACACACACACACACACACACACTCTTATGGCTTGAAAGTCACAAAATTCAGGTTTGCCACTATGATAGTACCAGAGGCGGGGAGCTAGGGGTGACTAAGCCCCAGGGATCCTCCCTTGTGAGAGGCTCCTCCCAGAAGCCACTCACTCGCCCTTCTGCCTTCCACCATGTGAGCGAGCATGCAGAGGTCATTCCTCCCCTCTGGAGGACACGGCAACAAGGTGACACCTTGGAGGCCCACAGCAGCCCTCACCAGACACAGAACCTGCCAGGCTTGACCTTGGACTTCCTATTACCAACAGCAGAGGGTCCTTCTGCTCAGTTTGGATATAAACCACCAATAGACAGAGTGCAGCTCCCTGTTAGAGACCCCTCGCTGCTGTCCTGGCAGCGGAGTCGGCAGCTACCAGCAGCTCTCCTGGACTCTGCTCACTTTGCTCTTCACCTGGCCTTGACTGCTCACCACCCTCAGTGCAACCCGCTCAGCCTGCTCGCCCGGAGATGGAGATCACAAACAGGCAAAATGCAGCCGACTTAGGACTCGTGCATAGCACAGGGGAAACAGGGCCCACACTGCGCCATTAAGTGCGTGGGGTGGGGGCGCTTAAAAGGACAAAAGAGGCAAGCTCACACTCAGCACAGGGTCCTGGGCGAACCACGGACTCTGTCTCGCCATGGGAAGGGAAGGGGCTTCTGCGGACCTGACTGGAGATAGCCGAAGGGCTGCCGTGGGGCGAATCTCTGGATGGACAAGACTGAAGCTTGCTGCGGCCCCAGCAAAATGTTTCTGAGCAGCTGCTGGTGTTTGGGGCAGTCACAGCTCTTAAAGATGGAAGAAATTTGTATTAACTTCCCCTTGGGGAGCATTGGCTCTGTCCCTTCTGTCTCAATCCCAGACTTTAAAACGGTGGGAAACCTCTGTTCTTCATAAATCTCCCAGCCTCTGGCATCTTGTGACAGCGCAGATGAGATGCACGTGACACATCCTCCTCCTCTTTTTCCTTCCTCATCTTCCGTTCTTTTTACGTTTGGTCATTGTCTCAGGAAAATTTCTCTTTACTCCATTGGTGAGCCACAAATGCTACGTAGGAGCTGATAGGACAGGAAAAACAGGCTTCATGCAGCAAATTCTCAGCATTTGTGAAGTAAATGGCTGAGTGCATTAGTAAAAGCCCAAGTGCTGTTTTTCCTTCAATTAGGGATGGTTTCTTTACACCAAAGCCTCTGGCTGGTAGTCAGCATCCAGTTAGCAATGTCTAAATTGTGCCTGATAAATGGATGAGTGAAGGACAAAGTCACGGAGTTTAAACATTAAATTAGACATAATAAGAACAAGACTGGCTGACTCTCAAGTCCTTGAAAGTGTACAGATAATCTCTTCAGAATCTTCACAAAATTAATTATCAATCTCTTAATCCATAATTAAGCCTACTTTACCTCTACTTTAAAAGAATCACCTCTTCATGGTAACATCTCAGTGTGGTAACATATTTGTAAAACTATCTGAAAGTATCTGAATGATGCCATTATGATACATTGCACTTAAATGAAGAAAATAACATTTCCTATTCATTATTTTAGGTTTTTATTACTGTGGTTATAAAAAATGGCTCGACCTGTTGATTGCCAACAGAATCTTTTAGCTACGTGGTGATTTATAAAGAGCTTTGTGGACCGAAGCCTTCATCCTCATCCATCTACAATATCCTGTCATGAGAAAAGTGGATTCCAAGGCCCCAAACCTAGACCTTACCGCTGCCTTTTGAAAATGCAGCTCATTTCAGAATTTGGGCACTTAACTGATTTTATGTTCTCTGAAACACATGGCATAGCCCCATGTCTCAAAATAGATCTGAATCAACACTAGTACGAATCTCCTTGTCGTGTTTAAGGCAAGTGGTGTTTTCTTCTCAATTACCTCCCTTCCAGCCGTTCTTTTATGCTCGTTGAATATAGATTTAATTGTTGTCATATGTAGTGAGTCTGTGCCTTCTATCAAGCTGTATTCTCAAAAAGTTTATGACAGTGAATTGACTCAAAGTAGATTATATTTTACCTTAGGAACAACGATATAATTGAAAGGTTTATTCTTGGTTTAACGACAAGTACATTTGAGATATGATCAGAGTATGTCACCAAAACACAACCGCTATAATCAATTACAGGAGTAAAATCAATACCAAAGCCACTTAAAACGGAATTAAGTCAATCACATATTCTGTAATAAAAGGTGTATGTGTGTGTGTGCCCATAAAATCTAAAACTTCCTGTTTCCCACCTCTTCCCTGACAGTCCATTCTACATGATGCCATTGGATTAATAGATGAGACTCCAAGTTCACACACCTGCCCTGGCTAGACCACGTGGGAGCCTGCAGCACGAGGCTCCCTTCTGGGATTCCCCACTGCTCAGTAGACAGAGTGGCGGCCCTTGGTCCTCTGCACGCTCCGCCTGTCTTTCCTGCCTCAGAATCTGCTCTCCCACCTGGTCACCCCTGCCCATCCCTTTGTGGTGGCAAACCCCACTCCCCTTTAGGACTCTGCCCAAGCCCCTCCCCTCGTGGCCCACCTGCTACCCCTCCAGGTGAGAGGTCTGGCCTGCTGACCCCAGAGCACAGATGCAGTGGGTCAACCTCTGCTGCGCTGGGCTGTCTTGCCCATGCTGCCCTCCTCTGTGCGGGTACCGTGGCTGGCCTTTTATCCCACATTGGCCATGGACGATCTCCTGGGGTGCATGTTGTTAGCATTTCCACTTTCACAGCGGAGAACATGGGACAGGAGCTTGTTCAAGGAGCTCAGCTAAGAAGTAGTAAAGCCAAAACACGGCCCGGAAAGGGCTGAGGGAGGACAAAAAACTGGAACTCAGGAGGTCTCTACTCACGGACCTCCCTGAATCTCATTTTCCTCTCACTAAGGAGGAGCTCAACCCCCACCCCACCACCCTGGGAAGGGCTTTCCAGTGCCGAGGGCCTTTTATTCTGGGCCTGGCACACCCACGCTTCCGTGGCTCTGCTGCTGCAGTTGTGTCCATCCCTGCCCTCAGGAGCCCATAGCTGCTAATGTCTCCCTGCTCCAGCTGGTGAAATGATATCCCTGTTTCCAGCTTCAATAAAGCAAGTCGTGCTGTGATCTGCTGAGGAGAGAGTCATTGCCCAGCCCGGCACGATCAGAAGCAACACTCACCCACACACGTTTGCAAATATTGCTTAACATGTGCCGGAGCGTTGCTCCTGGTGTTTGGTGATCTGTGTGGGGCAGTGCTAACGAACGCTCGGGCTAGTCTGCCTCTCCTCCAGGAAGATAACCACGGTCAGTAGTCGCCACTGTGTCCCCGCCTTGGAGGACTCACTGAAGGGGTCTGAACACTCTTGATAGGGATGGCCCCAGCCCCTTCTCCATAGACGGAGCTGCCTGGGAGTCGTTGTGCTGGTCTCAGGCCAAGCCATTGGTCCTCACCAGGCATTCTGCTGTGTCTGTGTGATAGTGGGAACTGAGTTGGCCTCCTGGCCTAGCTTGCCACGCCCTGGGGTACTTGCACACTGCACTGGGCCTCCTTTGTGCTGGGAGTTTCTGCAGTGACTCGGCTCCCCAGGTGCCCCTCTGCCCTCGACCTCCCTTTCAGGATGGCAGCTTAGCTGCTCACAAACTCATCATCTCATCACTCTCGACACGGTGACTCTATGATCCTACTTCATCTCTCAGAAAGTCCCCCAGTCTCCTCCTGCCCTGGCAAAATCAGAGTTCCCACCTCTGAACCTCTGTAGGCCCGATCCATGAGTTCCTTCCTGCTTGTGAATTTTCTTTCATCTCTGGGCAAAATTAGCAACTCCTCACATGTCTTAACTGTGGTTTTAGCAGCTTGGATCCTTTTTGTAGAGAACTTGCTTCCTCTCTGGAGCTCCTTTCCCACCACATCTGGATGTACAGAACCAAAGTCACTTTAAGAGGGAGTGATCCACTCAGATAGGCACCAGGAGAGCTTTTATGTCAAAGTCAGTAACTTCTAGATTCAGATTGTATTTCTCTCCCATGTTTCTGCTCTATACAATTACCTGGCAATCAGAATAGAACCTGTAGCCAAACAAGTTGGTCTATGGCAGGCAACCCTCTCTCCGTCTCTTCCACTCTGCATGGTTGAACTCTGTGAAACCTTCATCGATCCCTTGGATTCATCTTTCCATTTTACATCCACAAACAGACACCTCCCTGGGGGACGCTGGATGGCTCGTCCACTTGAACCAGGCTCATGGGCCTCCTTCTAAGAGTTCCTGCCTTGGAGGAGGCAGAGGAAACCCATCTCTCTGCATTACTGAGGGTCTTTGCCAGTCAGCTGCCACCCATCCAGTTGGCCTGGGCAGCTGCTGGTTTTGGTCTGTTCACCCTCCCAAGAGCCCCATTCAGTGGAGAGGTGACAGGGCAGGAGTCACTCACAGGATTGTGTGTGGATTGTTACCAGACTGGGTGGACAGCAGGCCAGGGTCAGAGGCAGTCTTGCTGTGCATGAGGCCTGGTCTTCCTTGGACCTCATGAGGGGCTCTGGGTGGGGACAGGGGCAGTTCTGCTTTGGAGTGACAGAACCACATGGGGTGGAGGAGGGCCTGTTACCCCCACTTCCATAGGACCTGGAGGCTTGAGGAGGACCCAGGTGTTCTCAGCCAGGAGTTCTGCCCAGTGTGGGGCACTAAACAATGGAGGGCTTCTGTGAACACCTGAAAGACCCCCTGGGGCCCAAGGAGATTCTTAGCATGGGTTGTGCTCCTGTCCGGCAGTGTTGGAAGATCGGAACCTGCACAGTCCAGGTCATTACTGCCAATGTGACTTTTTGGTAACCACAGACCCAGGGGCCTGGGAAAATCTGGTTTATAGGAACAAGCCCCATGGGACTGGGGAGGGGTGGTCCAGAACCCAGGCGTGGAGGGTTCTGCACCCTAGGTAGAACCCTGAAAGGGAGGCGGTTCCACAGGCGTGCTTGGGGCTGAAGCTCACGTGAATACACCCTCAACACAGCCTCGCGGTGTGTAGTTCCAGGACCACGGATATGGTCTGCAGATGGAGCTCTGAGGATGGAAGCTGTGACTTGGAGAAATGAACACCCTGAGCAGTGGGATCCTGCAAAGCCCATCTGTCCAGAGGCTGGTGACCCGCGGGCAGAGCCAACTGCAGGTCGACCTGAGCAGGAGCAGGCCATGACTGAGCCTGGGAGCTCCCTGCAATGACTGGCACCCAGAGAAGTTCACAGGCATCCAAACACAGATGCATTTCAGGGACAAGTGGGCTCAGTCTTAGGGCTCGATTTTCTAGCTTGCCTGACACTGTCCTCAATTTTCCGAGCAAGTGTTCAAGCCATACCCACTGTGCTTTGCTTTGGCAGTTCCAGGCAGAACAGCAGCAGTGCCAGGCAGAACAGCAGCAGTGCCGGGCACAGAACACACATCCCTGGAGCCTCTCATCTTTGTATTGTGTTTTGATACTTTTGATTAAGGGATCCTGGAAAGGGAGTTCCTAGAGGAGGCTGGGACGGAGCCAGGTCCTTCCGCAACACAGTGCTTACTGTCAGCAGGAGCACCCAAGAAAGATTTTCTTTGGGGTTGGGAGTGTGACTGTCGCCCATTCTGCAGACAGCAGCTGTGAGGTCAAGGCCGTCTTGCATTTGTCCCTGTACCACTCCCTCTCTCTGTTCTCCCCTGTCACTCTACCTTCAGCCAGCCAGGACCTAGCAGCAGCAGCTTCCTGAGCTCCCTGGATGGGGCAGGATGAGCTGCCTGTGGGGGCCACCAGGAAGGTCCTGTACAACCCTCATGTCTTTTTCTCTCCTCCTGAAATCTCATCAGCTGCACCAGAGGGGAAACTACCTTGGGGTGTTCATTCATTGTCTGTTTCTGGGCCAGGAAGAAATTCATTAGAAATAGAGGAGATGGAGTTGGATGGGGGTGGGGGCACACTCTTGCTCATCTCCTGAAACAGAGCCAGGTGACTTTCTAAAGAGAGAAGGATGGCTGCCTTTGTTTCCTACTGCCCTTTGGTCCTCTGGCTCAGAGACCTAAAGGCTTCTACAGTTGGAAACCTGGGTTTCTTTGTGAGTGGGCTTTGCTTTTTGAAGAAGGCTGATCATTACCCATCTAATTCTCCACCTTCCTGTCTCTTTCCCTAATGTTGCGAAATTATAATTCTCAGATCAATGGCCGGAAGTTGCTTTGGGGTGAGGGAACACTGATTGCTGGTGGCAAGAAAGAGCTCTAGGTGGGCCAGGAAGGGAGCAGCCTGACAGCAGTGCATGCTGGGAACTGCGGTGCTTGCTCACCCAGCTGATCTGAAGCCAGAGAAGCAGGCAGAGGAGCACCAGCCAATCTGGGCTGTGTTGGAGGAACGTTTGCGGTGCCCTGGCAGGGGAGCCTGGCCCAGCCGAGCCCACCTGCTGAGGACATGGGAAAGGCAGTCAGCCTCCTGCTCCTCATTTGGGCTTCGCCACTTGATCTACCAAGAAATGAGTGAGCTGTCCAGTCACTCTTTCCCCCATCAATTAACCCTTATGCTTTGATTTGCTTTATGTGGTATGGCTACATTCTCAGGGCTTAACGTTCACACATTTATCATCGTAAAGATCACATCCTTTGTCCACAAAACATGACTTTCTGTGACCCATTAATTCTTCCAGCTTTGAATTCTAATTCAATAATAATTATGTGATATTTATTTTCTTTTTGGTGATTTGGGCTAATATTTTAAATTTTTTGAATTGGTATGTACAGAGTTGAATTTTATAGGAAAACATAAGTTAACTCAATAAGTAGATGTCCTAATAAATCAACAGCTTTATAAAGATTAAACAGGCTGCATTTAAGACATCAAGGGGCATAGGAGGGTGGGTATATGGTTTATGGGCAAGTGTTTTCAAGCCTTCAGCAAAAAATTAATTCCAGGTTTCTGATTAATAGACTTTATAAGGATAGATGCTGAATTTTCCCAAATGTTTTCCAGTAAGCAGGGAGATCACTGCTCTTTCTCAAGCCTTTCTGTGTGACAGATTGTGTTCCTTTTCTTGCATTGCACCGTCCTTGCATTCCAGGGATAGAATTTCTTGGAGGCAGAGAGGATGTGACAAGGAGCAGGTGGTGACTGTGGAGGTGGGAACGAGGGTCTCATCATCCACATTTCTCAGAAGGAAGCCAACAGGTTCACAGAGCATGGAGAGAAGACTCCAGGGGAACTCCAAGGATGGGGGCACGAACATGGTAGGATCAGTGACTTGCTGGAGACCAAGGATAACTGCAGTCAAGTGCTGCAGAGGGAGTCAGAGAGATAAGAGGTGGTAGCTGCAGGATGGGAGACATGAGGTCGAGATGTCGGAGGAGAGGCGATTGCTGGGAAGGACAACAACCAGGGCAGAGCCATGCAAGCAGGTAGCCGAGCAGGTGGAGTCAGAGTGTGTGCAGAGCGACATCACTGCGGCAGTGGTCAGGGACCTGGGAGGCCCAACTGGCGGAAAGATCAGCTGTGTGAGCAATGAGAGCACCGAGGACTGTGATGTGAGTGGGACAGAGGGAGGCTCTCGAGCCATGGCTAAAAGCTTGAATGAATGAGAAGGGGCACAGGTGGAGGGGTGCCCGGAACCAGGAGGGGCAGGCTGTGTTTTGTGGCATGAGTTTCGAAGTCGGGGGCTTGTAGGGAAGAGGGGGAAGGACTGAAGGGCAGAACCACCTACCCCTCCAGAGCTGGTAGTTCAAGACAGGCGGGAGGAAAATGAGCCACAGTGTGAAGGGGCTGCAGGGAACTCGGGGCCATCAGAGAGCTGGGGCCTAGCTGGAGCGAGAGCTGGAAGGGAGCGGCCGAGCCAGAGGTCGAGGATGCGGGGCTGTGGCTGGTGGCCCACCGGGTGTCCCAGGTGCCACAGTGGAGAGTCCTCAGAGGGGGTGAGAGCAGGAACTGAGCCATGTGGGGTGAGTTTTGGTGCTCAGTGGTGACAGGGAGTTTGCAGTAAAGGCTTGAGGGAAGGATCTTTTGAGGGTCATTGGCCAGTGAGGCCGGCTGGTGACGTAGTATTGGTTGGGGGCTGGTGGGGAGAGTCTTTCCAGGCCCCCCCAGGGTTCTGCAGTTCCTCCTCACTGCAGGAGATGGAGGGTGCAGGGAACCCTGGAGAAACACATGGCGTGCTGTCCACACCAGCCCTGCCAGGAGAGGGGTGGACGCCCATGAGGGCAGTCTTGGCTGAGGCCCACAGAGCTCCACTCCGCTCCTGTGGCCTCCCAGTGATGGAGGCCAGGCTAACCCACGGAGCTGCTGGGGACAGTGCAGGGAAGCCACAGGGAAGCCACTCCTCCCACTCACTGCTCCTAGGGGACATCTGGGAGCCTGTTGAGAAAAATGATTGAATACACCTGAGAAGCTTTGAATTGTGCCCATCCTTTCTCTTAGCAATCTGTCTTTCTAGAAAATTATGGTAAAGACATAATCAAAAATGGAGACCCAGTGGGCCATCGGAAATATAGGGTACACAACATGGCATTATCAATACACCAAAATGAAAAAAATTAAACAACAGGGACCGTGTCCAGTGAATGACCACCATCTATACTTTGGAATAACACAAATATTTTTTAAAATTACTTTTATAAGCATGGCAATAATAGAGAAATGCTTGATATATAATACCCAGAGAAAAGAAGGTATAGAAATAACTCAAATAATGAAATTAAAATTTATAAGAGAGATAAAGAAAAAAATGTGGAAGGAACACATTTAAAATTGATAATCTTTTTTTGGCATGGTAGAATTAGGGAGAGTTTTTGTTTCCTTTATATTTTTCTGGCTGCCTTATTTTTCTGGACAAGATTCTATGGATGGCTCACTAACGACAAAAGTAAAGAATCATTCAAATAAATGCACTATTTAAAAATTAAATTGCAGATAGAAAGTTAGGCCATCTCAAGCTGTTCTGTCTGCCATCTCAAGCTGGGAATTACACTGTCCCTCCAACCCAACACTTGAATTCCTCTTCTAAATCAGGACCCAACTGGAGTCTCAATCAGAGAAGCTGAGAGTGGAGAATAGCAATAGTCACCTACAAGATAAATATCCCAAGTTTTCCCCAAGGCTGAGGCCAGTGTCCCCTCTGTGTCTATTTTGGGAAGTGAACCCAGAGTTTTGGAGGAGAGAGCTCTTCATGCCTTGCCCCTGACCACCCCCCCCATTCCTGCCCTGAGTAGCTTTCTTCCCAAAAAAGAATAAAGAATACTCAATGGAAACTATTAAATGCCTGGCAGAACTACACAGACAGGCGCGGAGGCCAATGCAGAATAAATACTTCATACCAGAACTGACTTTCTGACCCAGCCACTAACATCTACCCGGCTACAGATTTAAATGTTTGGACAAAAGTGACAAAACAGGCAGCGGATGGCCAACAGGCTGCAGAGGGGCACTCTGTGTGCACAGGCGTCTCCAGAAAGGCAGGGAGGAGGGCAGGGTTGTCTGACCTGCTCCCTGAGCCTGGAGGAGGTGCCTCTTCACCAGGGAGCACCTTCCCACCTCCTCCCCTCCCCTCGCCTCGTCCCCCTCACTTTCCTTTTGTCTCCCTTTTCTTCCTTCTTTCCTCTCCTCTCCTCTCTTCCCCATCTCCTCTCTTCTTGTCTTCCTTCCTTCTTTCTTCTTCTCTCCTCTTTCCTGCCTTCCTCTTTTTGCCTAAAACCAGAAAGTATAGTTCTTTATTTGGATTTTGAAGCCATTGGCAATTTTCTCCCCAGTTTTAATTTTTTTTTCTCTTAAGGCTTAGCTGATTTCAGTTTTGAACTTTATTACACAGATAACCACTGCAAGCAGACAGCCACACTTTTGGAGGACAAGTGCCACAGGGTGGGGTAACCTCAGGGTTGGAGTCTAGCCCTGGTTTCTAGCATATGAGTCTTGGGGTGCCATTGGCTCAAGCTTCCGTCTCTCCACCTGTCATGCAGGATGGCATGTGCTGTGCTGTGAGCTGAGGGGGACGTGGCTCTGTGCCCCTGCAATGTAAGACCACATTGCCTTGTCTCACTCGGCTAAGGGCTGTGCACTCGCTGCACCCAGGGTAAAATAGAGATGAAAGTTCTGTCGTGCCCCCTAATCTCTGTGTTAGTCTATTCATGCACAGCCTGTTCCAAGGCGGAAATGACCTTTGCATTTTTTTTCGTAGGAGTGAGGATAGAGGTTCCCTCCATTCACGTATACTCTGTAGGCATCGATACCATGTGTTTGTACGACGCTCCTGGTAAGGAGATGGCCACTCAATAGACAGTTTCTCTGTATATTAATAACAAACAGCTTAAAAGGACAGCAGAAAGCCTCTATCACCAAAAATAGGACTGGATTCCCTGACACCTGACCACTACAAATACCTAGAAATGTTGACAACCTGTGTGATCCTTTTAAATTCATCATTCGAATTCCAAAGCAGTGAGAAAAATCCCTGGGGGTAAAAAACGAATGAGCTAATGCTGCTGCAGCCCAGATGGGGAAGGGAAGCCAGAGACGAGGCGGCTGCCAATCTTACTAGGCAGGAGGATCTTGATCTCGCTCTCTTCTTCTCTCTCAAAAAACTAGATTAAAAAATTTCAAATGCACCCATAGAATGGGTGACTCCCACACCTGTCACCCAGATCAACAGTTATCAAGATTCTGCAACATTCCATTTATCTGTCGCTTTTTTGTTTGTGTTTTATCTTTGCTGAAGGTTTGATATGGAATCACAGGCATCATTTATTTCACCCCACATGTTTTATCTGCACATCCTTTTTAACAGCATAGGAAAAGAGGTACAAACATACAATGAAAAGATTTACCTAAAAGCCTACAGTGTTAAACTTGAATCGGAAGTATTATCATCAAAGCTTAATCTGGTTTTTATCTCTTAAGAGAAAAAGACTAGCAAAAATGAAATCTCAGTAGCAACAGTCTTTGAATTCTTCCTTTCTTTCTAACATGAGAAGATGCCCAAGATCATCTTGGACATTTTTTGTACTATGCTTGGAATGAGTCATTCCAAGGAATCCTGGTTCTTCTTAGTGAGAAATGGTATTTACTAACCAACCCATAACTCACATGGGTGCTAAAAGAAGCAGACTAGGACACCAAAACAGTTATTGTAATTTCATATGTTCAAAAAGTTACGAAAAGTCAGGCATTGTGTCATATGCCTGTAGCCCCAGCTACTTGGGAGGCTGAGATAGGAGGATAGCTTGAACCCAAGAGTTCATGGCCAACCTGGGCAACATAGAGAGGCCTGTTACTGAAAAAGAAAGTTAAAGAAGACATAAAATATATTTTTAAAAATTCTAGAGAATGAAAAATTCTAGAGATGAAAAGTACAATATGTGAGATAAAAAATGCCCAGGATGGGATGAAGGGGTGATAGAAATAGATATGGTGAACCTGAAGACAAGCAATAAAAACCATCCAAATAAAATGCAGAGAAGAAAAGAACTTCAAATGGAGGAAAGAGCATCAGTGAGCAGTGAGGCAACTTTTAATATAAGCGTAATAGAATTCCCAAAGGGGAGGAAGACAGAAAAATACTTTTAAAATAATGGTCAAATTTCTCCCACATTTAATAAAAATTATAAACCCACAGACTTTGAATGACTTTAAAACACAAAAATTATGGCGCTGGGGCTGTAGCTCAGTGGTAGAGTGCTTGCCTAGCATGCATGAGGCACTGAGTTCGATCCTCAGCACCACATAAATATAAACAAGCAAAATAAAGGTATAAAAATACAATAACATTTTAAAAAATAATCAATTTTTAAAAAACACAAAAATTATAAGAAAAACTACATCAAGGTGCATCATAATGAACATATTCAAAACCAGTGAAAAGAGAAAATCTTAAGAGCAGCCAGGGACAAAGGACAAGTTATAGACACAGTAACTAACATAAGGATGACAGCAGACTTTTAACAGGAAGCAATGTGAGCAAGAGGACAATGGTATAGCATCTTCAAAGAAGTGAAGGAAGGAGGAAAGAAAAGGAAACTGTCGATCTAGGACCATGAATTGTTTTTCAGAAATGAAGTAAAAAGAAAGACTATTTTCTTTTTTGTTTTTTTAAATTTTTTTTTAGTTATAGATGGACACAATGTCTTTATTTTATTGCTTTGTACGTGGTGCTGAGGATCGAACCCAGGGCCTCACGCATGCGAGGCAAGTGCTCTACCACTGAGCTACAGTCCCAGCCCCAAGAAAGACTATTTTCAAATGTACAAAGTTGAAAGAACTCATCACCCAAAGATATGCAGTATACAACATTTTAGGGCCTGGGATTGTGGCTCAGTGGTGGAGCACTTGTCCAGCATGTATGAGGCACTGGGTTTGAGTCTCAGCACCACATATAAATAAATAAAATGAAGGTCCATCGACAACTAAAAAATATTTTTTAAAAATTTAGGAAGAAATAATAACAACTTTTCAGAAATTCTTCCAGAAAATTGAAGAAAAAAGAATATTTCTCAGCTTCTAAGACCAGTATTACTGATAGTAAGACCATACAAAGGAGCTGGGTGCAGTGGCACATGCCTGTAATCCCAGCACTTTGGGAGGCTGAGACAGGAGAATCACGAGTTCAAAGCCAGCCTCAGCAATGGTGAGGGGCTAAGCAACTCAGTGAGACCCTGTCTCTACATAAAACACAAAATAGGGCTGGGGCTAGGGCTCAGTGGTCGAGTATCCCTGAGTTCAATCCATGGTACCAAAAAAAAAAAAAACCCAAAAAACCATAAAAGGAAAACTAGATAATATATCCCATGCAGATAGATGCAAAAAATCTAATCAAATTTTAGTACCATCAAATAGATAGATAAAAAGGATAATGTATGAGGACTATGTGGAATTTATCCCAGAATGGATAACTGATTTAACATTCAAAACTTAATTAGCAAAATTCAACATATTATCTAATTTAAGATGAAAACCATATTTTTCTCTCAGTTGACACAGGAAAAAATATGAAAAAATTCCAACTACTCCTGATTTAAAAAACAAAAATTGCTCAGCAAATCAGGAATAGAAAGAAATATCCTCAATTTGACAAAGAATATCAATGAAAATCTATACTAACATCATATGTATTAGTGAAAGATTCAGGTTTTTGCTCCTAAGATCAGAAGCAAGTCAGGAATTTCTGTCCTTGCCACTACTACTAAGCAATGTAACAGAAATTCTTGCCAGAGTAATCAGCCAAGGGGAGAAAACGAGGAGGACTCCAGATTGTAAGCAAAGAAGTAACCCTTTTTTTGTTCTTTGGGGCATGATTATCTATGCATAAAATGTGGCAGATTCTACAAAAAGACATTCTATTGTAATTAGTATCTGATGAATATAAATAAATACAAAAATTAATTACATTTCTAAATGCTGGTAACAAACTATCAAAAATTGAAATTTCAGAGTCAGGTGTGTAGCTCAGTGGCAGAGCACTTGCCTAGCATGCACAAGGCCCTGGGTTTGACCCCCAGCAACACAAGGAACTTTAAAAATTAAAATTTCAAAAAATTATCACTAATGGCAGCACCCACAATGTGAAACACTTCGTATGACAAAACTTATACAAACCCTGAACACCGAAAATTACAAAACCTTGTGAGTAAAGCATTAAAGTAAATTTACCTATCTACGTGGGAAAATGTGCTCTCAGAAGACTCAGTGTTGTGAAGTTGTCGGTTTTCTCCAACTTGATGTGTAGATTCAACATTATTCCAGTAAAAATCCCAGCATATTCTTGTGTAGAAATTGACAAGCTGATGCTAGAATATATATATGAAAATGCAGAGAATCTAGAATAACCAAAACAACCTTGAATAAGACTAAAGAAGTAATGTTAATGTTACCTAATAGCAAGATTTCTGATAAAGCTCTCAGAATTGACATGGTATATTACTGACATAAATATAGATTTGTACACAAAACTACAAATATTCTGGGTGACAATACAGATGAAGAAATCTTTGTGACTTTTCTTTAGGAAAAGATTGCTTAGGTACGGCTCTGAAATGGTAATCGGTAACAGAAAGAAACTGATGATTTGAACTGGAAAATGGATAAACCTTTAGAGATGAAAATTCTCTACTTTTTGAAGACACTGTTGAGAGAAGGACAAGACAAGCTTCAGACTGGGAGAAGACGTTTGCACAACATATACTTGCTAAAGGATGTGTATTGAGAAAACATGAAGAATTCCTCAAACTCAATAGTAAGAAAACAAACGCCATAATTTAAAAACAGGAAGCTGATTTAAATATTCTCCCAAAGAAGTTATACAGATGGCAAATAAAGCAATGAGGAGATGTTGAATATCATTAGTGACTAAGAAAATGTAGGTTAAAACCATGATGAATTAAGTATATACTCTTATTTTTTGTTGCTATAACAAAATACCCAAGATTGGATTCTTTATAAAAAACAGAAATTTATTTCTCATAGTTCTGGAGACTGGGAAGTCCAAGGTCAAGGCTCTGGCAGGTCCAGGCTCTGATGAGGGCTGCCCTCTGTTTCCAAGATGGTGCCTGGTCACTGCATTCTTTGGAGGGGAGTATGGCTGTGTGTTCACATGGCAGAAAGTAGAAGGGCAAGAGTACTAAGAGGTGAAGCCTCTTTCACCAGGGCCTTAATCCCATTCCTGGGCGGAAGGCCTGAAGGCCTAATGGCCTCTTAAATGCCTCTCCTCCTAGTACTACTACATTGGCCATGAAATTTCAACACCTGAATTTGGGGGGATGCATTCAAACTAAAACACACACCTATGAAAATGGCTAAAATTGTACTCCGACCACACTGAATACAGGGGAGGATGTGGAGGAGCTGCACCTCCCACGTTCAGCTGGGAGAAGTGTTAAGACAGTGCAATTTCTTTGGAAAATAGTTTGACAGTTTTTTAAAAGTTAAATATACACCTACAGTCTGATGTAGCCTTTCCACCACAAGGTACTTATCTAAGAGAAATAAAAGCCTGTACCTACACCAAAACTTATGCACCAATGTTCTTACCTGTGTCTTTATAATAGGTCCAAACTAGAAGCAACTCAAAGTCCACAAAGAGATAAGAGGCTAAACAACCTGAGACACAGTTGTGCGGCCTTGTCACCTGACGACAGAAAGTGTGGGTGCATGTGACAACGTGACAAACCTCAAAATACCAGAGTCGAGAACAGTCAGTCAGGAAGAGAGTATGCAGGACATACTCCATTTACATAATTTGTATTGGTTTTCTTTAGTTATACTTGATAGTAGAATCCATTTTGACATAATTACAAAAGCATGGGATATATCTTGTTCTGATTCAGTCTCCAGCATTTAGACAAATTCTTATAAGATTCCAACTCAAGGGACATGGGTGATTGCCTGGGGGTACAGCACACAGAGGAACCCAAGGAGGGAGCGAGGGCGCAGGAAGCATAGAGTGGACGGGTGCGCCCCTGGCACTTGTGGCTTCTTGACGATACATGTGTGCACACACCAGCTTTCCACTTAAAATTTGTCCAGTTTATTGATTGCTAGCTGTTTAAAAGTTCCCAAAGAAAGACAGAAGCTTCCTAGGAATTCTGTCTGCTTCTGTCCTCAGTAGCAGCCGGCGTTATTTGACTTAGTGGTTTGGTTCCCGCCCGATGGTCACAGAGTGAGACTCATCCTTGTCCTGTTTGCCATTTCTTTCGTTTCTAGTGTGACTGGGTTTCACCGCCCACTTGGGTTCCCTAGTGGGAATTGCACCTTCCTACCCACTGCCTGCGTTTCTATTAGGTCTCCTATCGTTTCCTTCTTTTAGAGACACATATTTGAGAGGATCAATCTGATCCAGGTTAAGAGGATCAGTGCGATTCCAATCTGAACCCCAGCACAAGTTGGCTTGGTGTTGAGCGGTCTGCACACCAGGTCCCTTCTCCTCCCACGGTGACTCTTGCAGGGCCAGGCTGCTGCCAACGTCCAGGTGTTCAGCCGGACCCCAGAGCAGCCCACCACACCTGCTCATAGGTGGAACCTGTGTGAGGGAGGAGGCCACTCAGTAAGCTGGTCATTTTGAAAAAGCAGAGGCCAGGCGTGGTGTCAGAGCTGGCCAGCTGAAGGAAGGGGATGTCGTGACACCTGATGGGCAGAGCCTGTTTTGAGGGACCACAGCACCTGCCCTTTGCATCTCCATCTCTAGGAATAGAAAGAAACAAAACCTCAGAAACAACAAATGGATTGGTTTTTGTTTCAGCTAAAACTATTCGACCTAAGAGCTCTTCTCCCACGGTCCTGAGGGTTCACACCAAGCTCAATCCCAAAGCTTTTGTGAACTATAGTCAGTGACTATCGTAGCCCCATCTTACAGCAAGTCCTGTCCTAGATGCCGAGAACAGGAACATCTTTCCCAGGAGGTCCCTGGCCACACGAGAGCATGGGAAGAGGTTGTCCTTGCTCAGCACCTGTCACCCACACTGTGCAAGAACTTTTGGGGGAGCTCCATCCTTCTTCTTTGTGTTGATCAGTCAGACTCTGCATACACATTGCAGAAGACTTCAAGGTTTCCGCGGTCCGTGGGGCGGAGAGGGATGCTGGCAGTGCTGAACAAAGGCCCTGGGTCAGCTCAGTGCGCACTCAGCGGCGTGTCTTGGACCTGGTTCCTTTGAGCACAAGGCTGGTGACACCCACCCAGCTCTGAGTTCCTAGGAATGCCTCAGACAGGCTGCAAGCCACCTGAAGACAACGCATAGACACAACCTGTCTGTTTTCAGAGGAGAGCGATGCTCATGTTAAGTACTTGGTAGTAGTTTCTCACAATTAATTAGAATGAGTATCAAAGCAGTGTTCAATCTCCAGCCTGAACTCTGGTATTGAATTTGGGCATTTAGCTTACCAGGCATACTGATCAAGTATTTGGGGATGGTTGAATCCATGGAAAGCAACAGTTTTGCAGATGCGCAGAGAAAGGCACAGGAGAGGAAGAGAAGGAGAGTTAGAGCCACAACAAGAAGACAAACCCCAGGTTAGTGTGGACCGTTGAGTGCTCACCATGGTGGGTCACCCGGGACTCCGAGCTGCCCCTGTGTTGGATAATCTGGTCACCTCCCCTACAAAGCCTAATTTCTGTTTCTAGCTTAACTTGCTCTAAGCAGAGGCCCTGGACAATCACACCTGTAGCCAGTTTATTAGTCTGGGGATGGATAAGCGATCCAACCAGCAAACATTGACTAGCAGCAGCAGAGGACTCTGGTGGGTCTTGAGTGAAGACACGCAGGGAGAGGAAGTGGTCCTGAAGACAGCAGCCTGGCCATGTGAGCAGTGGCTGACTAATGGAAAGGACAGTGAATTCTTGTGGCTCGGGTCCCAGACCTCCTTTAACTCTTGCCCTTCGTGACTCCTGATGTGCAGTTTCTCTAAAGCCTCGTCAGAGTCTTGCTATACATACCTTTACGTTTCCTCTCGTTCTTTCTCAATTCTGAGCTGCTTTGAACAGGCTCTGGTCTTTGTAAGCAAATGGGCTCGGGCCACAGCGCGCCTCTCAATGCAGTCACAAACTGCAGCCTCCTTGGTCAGCCCAGGAGAGGGTGGCCTTAGGATGGGAGGGACTCCTGAAGGACCTAGCACATATTAGCTGAAAGAGGCTTGTCTCAGCTGGACCTGAGAGGGGAAGAGGCAAGGAGAGGGCAGCCTGCCCTCCCCAGAGGTGACACCCTTTGACATCTGCTGATCCTGCATGAGGTGGCCTTTGCTCCCAGGATGGCAATCGGCCCAGCCCACGGGAGCATCTGCCCTAGGGTCATAGAGTCAGAACTGGAGTAGACTCGGGCAATCTCTTACTTCATGCATGTGTCCATTCTACAGCTTTCCCGACAGGTGATCCTCCTCCCTCGTCTTGACCATGGTGGGCAGCCAGCTGTAGATGACCCTGATGGGAAGCACTGGTCTTATGCTGAAGTCTCCCTCCTTAAAATTCTTACCCATTGATGCTGCCAGTTCTGGACCTCTGAGACATACGCAAACAGAAAATCTTTTAAACAATTAAGTCAGTGCTTCAAACATTTGGACAAAAGAGCCACATCTCCTTTGAATCTCCCTTTTCTCAGACTAAATACACCAAGGCCCTGCGGTCTTTTCCTCTGTAACATAATTTTGAATCTCTTCACCATCGCCGCCCCCTTTGTCCTGGCTTGGTCTGAATTGGCTCCGGGCTATTCGTAAGATGTGTCAGCCATGCTGCTGGGGCTGGGCTCCAACCAGAGGGCAGGAGCAGAACTGGTCCTGCCTCCCCCTAAGACTGCACAGGCCTTGGGAACAACTCCCTGCTGTCACCTGTTGGGTCTACATCCCCTCCCATTCCAGTCGGCCAGCAGGCTCGGACCCACCTGTGCCATCCTGGGGCAGTGGAGGGGCTGGTTGTGCCCTCCCCACCCTGGTCCCTTTCTCAAAGAGTCCATCCCCATTAGGCCTCAAGTCCCTGTCCACCTCCTACCACAGTCACAGGCTGGAGATGGTCCTGGCCTAAGCTGGGCCACGGAGACCGGCCTGGGTCAGTGAACTGAGAGGAGCTTCAGGGTAGGTCACAGGGACAACATTGACTGTCCTTCAGGGTGGCTGTAAGAGCAGAGGGGCCAGGAGATGTGAAGGGTGCTCCTGGAAGCAGAGAAGAGCCCATGGGAGCACACAGAGGAGGACGGAGGAACAACAGCTTGCCGGTCCCACAAGCTCCTGGGGAACCTTTCAGCTGGTTTCTATTCTCTTTATTAAACCCCCTTCAAAATTTAAGGCTCTTTGAATGGATTTTGGTTGTGAAAAAATAATCCCTGACTAAGTCAAGTTTTGAACCTCACTGAGATTAATTTAGCTTTGGAAGAACTGGACTGCTGTGTGCTGGCCCCTTCCACGGCTGATTCTGAACCATGTCATTCCCACACTCTTCTTCTGTACGGAGGGCCTCCAAAACCAAGGCTGAAGTGTACAACTGTGCATGCAAATGTCAGCAGCTTCATCCTTCTAACACCTCACACAGCGGAGCACGCTGGGGTCTTTGGTCAGCCCACAGCAAGTGGGAGAGGTTAGCCCAGGAGAGGGTGGCAGATTGAGAGTGGCGGATTCACACATCTGGGATGCCTGGGTCAGAGTCGCCTCTCATGTCCGATGAAGTGCCCAGGAATTCCTTTGGCAAGTGGCTTGAAAATTCATTCATTCATTCATTTGTTCATGCAACCATCAATTTCATGGAGGCGATAGACAGGGGGCGTTGCACCAACCTCAGCAGAAAGACACATGGGTGACCTGTGGAAGAGCTTTACTGTGCTGCCACCCAAGCCCCAGACGCCACAAGTGAAGGGCTGTGCACGTGGACCCGCTATGCTGGACAGGGTGAGACGCCCACACACGGCCCACTGTGCAGGGCCAGAGACACGACACAGAGAACTAGCGAGACTCTCGTCCGTCAAGTTGCTGTTTTTAACAACACAGGCATAGACTTGGTGAGAAAGGACATCGGAATTTTGGCTAAACAGAACTTTCGGCTTATCTTCAGATTCCAATTATGCATGGCTCTCCTGTCCCTCATTACCACAGATAAATAAAACATCAGCTTTGAGTTCAGCTTGACAACTGGGAGGAAACAGAACAGATCTGAGGCAGAATGCGGGCCGTGCCTGTCTGTAGTTCCATCTGCTGCAGAAGACAGGTGGGGCAGAAGACTGCCACCCAGCCGCACTGTTCAACAGCAAAGGCAATGAACATGGGTGCTTCTGGACACACTGCTCTGTGAGCAGGGACTCTGCTGTGGTCCTCAGGGAGGCCCAGACATCTGCATCAATGTCCCCTGCAGCCACCATCCAGAGGGCGTTCTGCCTCGGCTTGTCCTGGGTGACTGTCACATTCACACGGGTGACAGACCCCTGAGTCTGGTCCTCATCCCTCCAGAACGGCTGCAGACCCCGAATCCAGCCCTCATTCCTCAGTCCCCGGCCCCACCTCCTTCCTATTGGCCTCCAACGCTCTGCCACCGCTCCATCCTCCTTCCACGGCTTGCAAGTTCCTGCCCCACGGTGACACATCACTCAGTCTGGGTGTCTCCACGTGGAGCCTGCGGTGTGACACAGGGGTGAGGGAAGCATGAGGAGCACAGGGCGCCAGGGCCACGGCACCCACTCCACGAGGGTAGCCCCCTGCCCTCGGCCTGGTGTCTCCTGCCCTCGAGAAGACTCGCTCAGTGCTGTCAGCCTCCTTCCCTCCTGTCATGGCTGAGCTTCGCCGCAGACCTGTCTGCACTCAGCCTCCTCTTCATCAGTGTCCGTAGTCCTGGAGCCATCTGGCTTCACCTGGACCCCGATGTCCTCCACTCCCAACATCGTCCTGCCTTGCCCCCGATTCTAGTCTCAAATCCAAACCCTCAGTAAGGTTCTCAGTGTTCCCCTTATTTCCTCTTCCTATGTTCAACAGCTCGCCGGAGTTGGCAGATTCTGTCACTGAAACGTCCCCTTCCTTTGCTCTCCCACAGCCTCCCCATTGTCTCTGATGGGGCTACCACACCTCTGTCCCTTCCCCAGGGTGGCTGGTCTTCCATCTACACACCAACGCAGCTGACACACCTTCAGAGACTCTCTGCCTCTTGAGGACAATGTCCGACCCAGTAGCATGGCAGGTGGGGACCCACCTGGGGCCTCGCCCTTCCTTCTGTGGCCAGGTCCATGCACACGCAGGTGGACACGTGGCCTCCACACCAGCCCTGTGCCCTCGCTGCCCTCCTCCTGCTGGACTTGCACTTCTCCGTCTCTGTCTCCTCTGTCTCTCTCCATGTCTTGGCAAGCCGCCCGTGCTCCTCCAAGGCCCTCAAATGTCACCACCTGTGTGCAGACTCCCAGTCCGCCCCGGGGCCCCATGGCCCTTGCTCACTTTCCGTATCTTACCTCCAGGCATGTCTGTCGCCCTCGCCCCAGGGCTCCAGGTGACTGTGATCTTAGCCACGGGCGGTGCAGGCCAGGCAGTGGGCCCAACCTGTGTCACACACAGTTAACTGAGGAGGGAAGCCACACCCGAGGCCCCTGGACCCACAGGCTGAGGAATGGGGGCAGGCGTGAGTGGCACTCAGTGAGGCATGGCCAGGACCCTTTCCTGTCCCCATTTGTGCTTCAAGATGGATGTAGGGGCTACAGAGAGCCAGAGGCTAAACAACGAAACCCTGTTCTGCATGGAGTGGCGATTATGACCGGCTGCACTCGAGGTCTCGGGGCTGGTGCTCCTTGGTTCCCGTGTGGATGGGCTGCACGGAGAGGACTGCCAGACTTCTAGAAGCATCTCCGGTGTGCACCAATTGTCATGTGGCTTAGTGCCGAGCCTTAGAGAGACAAGTGTGAAGAAATAAGCCCTGGGAGCTAGCTCAGCAAGAACAAACAGGCCACGTGAGCCCTGTGTGCCTGAGGACAGAGCTTTCCAAGACTTGAGGACTCGAGGAATGCAGATCTCAAGGCTGGACCCAGAGGCCAGCTGCTCGCCAAGAAGCAGGCATGGTCTGCAGCTGAGGCCACGTGGGGACCAAGGATGTGAGGCCTTCCTAGCAGCATCAGTGAACATGGCCTGCCAGCTCAGAGCAGCGTGGGGAGAAGCTAGCCACAGCCGGGCCACCCAGTACTGGGACGGATGGGCGGTCAGGGATGGGCGCTTGTCACACTGCTGTGAGGAAGGGGACGTGCACAGCTTGAGTGGCCCCATCAAGGGCTCCAGGTGATACTGCTAGCAAGTGACAGCTAACACGGTAGTGGCATTGCAGAGGTCAGGCGCAGCTAGAAGGTGTCATTCATTGTTGCTTTTGCCCTCCCTCAGTGGCTACAGGAAGTGCTTGGTCAAGATCTCCAGGCCCAGAGTGTGAGAATGCCATCAGGTGGATTCCCTGGTGGCCTCTCTGTGACTCAGGGCTGCAGGACTAACAGTGGTGAGGAAGCACAGGGAGCAAAGGCCACTGAGTTTCTTCTTTAGATCTTCATCTGTCTACCTACCCATCTGCCCACCTGCCCATCCAATCTGTCACCTACCTACAGCCATCATTTATCTGATCTATCAGTCATCTTTCTTCTTTGTCTATCTAATCTGACTCTGGAGTTGAGGTGGGATGAGTCAAAAAGAGGGTATTGCACAGATGTGCATCTATAGGTAGAAGTTTCTAGAACCATGAGCCTTTTCCTTTATTCACAGGTTTGTTCCGTTGTTTCTTTTTGTTTATTCCTGAGGCTCAACACCTTCTTTTGGGCTTGGAAACCAGCAGGGTGAGAGGTCACATTATGACAGGGATGGTTGTGCCTAAGTCTGACCTTGCAGTGCTAATAGGCTCTACTGGGGCCAAACCACTCTTGGGCAGAGGTCCCCAAGGAAACGAGATGGCTTGGTGATAGCTCACAAGCTGATCATGGATGAGGCCAGGGAGCATACGTGGGATTGCTTGAGCAGTGTTTCAGTGGGAAGCTTCAGCTCAATGGGGTCTTGAGAGGCATCTTTAAAGGGAGAAGCCCACCCTGAAGAGAGCCAGAGCTCAGGGCAGGCCTTCCCCCAGGTTCCGTTCTGTCAGATCACTCATAATTCGGCTGGACAGGTTTCTTTATACCTGCAGTGCCTCGCGAGGAAAAGTCGATCACTTCGAGCAGCCCCTCTGGGACATGTGAGCCTACAGCAGTTGGGGGGAAATGAGGTAAGGGTGAGTGACCAGACGGAAGATGGGCCTGGAGACAGGAGGACAAGGAGGCAGGCTGCCAGAGTGCATGAGGAGAGGGCAACCTGCCCCGGCTCCTGTGGACAGGCTTCCTTCAGCAGGAGCCCACGTGGGGGGTGCCCTGCCCAGAACGGATGGGGGGCATGGACTGAGATGAACAGCCTGAGATGAACAGCATAGACAAGGACCCTCGGGAAAACCACAGTGCAGCTGATACTGCAGGACCATCCCGTGATCTCTCAGCCAAGGGAGTTGCCAGGGCAAAGCCAGGAGAACAGGGAACCAGAACTTGAGCTCAGAGCACCAAAAGGACATGGCCTTAAGGACAGCAGTGTTCCAGCTGCATAATGGCATGACAGGAAGGAGCCAGTGGGAAAGCCAATGGAAGGCGCAGCATACTTCTTTGGAAAAAACCCTACAAGGCCTTTGAGCATCAGCCAGGATTATACAATGGCTGCTCACACTTGGCTGGGGAGTTGGCTCCGGGGAGAACTTATGATCAAACACTCCCCGGGTATGTACTCACAGGCATGACGAACCCTCCTGATTCTGGAGCTGCTCTGGAGCCAAGCAGATCTCCAAGGGCCTTTTGGTCCAAGTAAACAGAAGGGAGGCCCTCCCAAGCCCTGGCCTAGCACGTAGGGAGTGTGCTGGCTCAGGACTCCAGTCAGCTGCACAAAACTTCCCTTGACATTCTGGACAACTCTGCTTGGTGTGACTGGCAGTCATCATCCCAGCTGGGTTATGTGAAGGTAACAAGTTGAGTGAGGATTCAGGGCACTGAGAGGAATGAAAAGACAGACCTCATCAGAGTAGCGGCACTTTCCTGTTTTTAGGACATGTAATTACAGCGTCAGCATCCAGCTGGCCGTACAGCTTCCTGCACTGCCTCGGTCCACGTGGCCCTGCCCTCTGTCTGCATTTCTGTAGTCTGTGTATTGCCTTGAATCAGTCCTGAATTTTTCCTGTATATGGCACTCTCTTTCCATTTTAATATATATATATTTTTTGGTGGTGCTAAGAATTGAACCCAGGGCCTCCTGCATGTTAGGAAATCTCTGTACCACTGATCTACATCCTCAGTCCTTTTTATTTTTTTCATTTTGAGACAAGGTCTTGCTATATTGTCCAGCTGACATTGGACTTGCAATTCTTCTGTCTCGGTATCCTGAGTAGCTGGGATTACAGGCATGGCCACCACACCCGGCTTCCATTTTAATGCTATTATGTCTAACATAATGCAAGGGAACACAGTGGAATTGAGAGACAAGTAAATAACAGTCCTTGTCCCGGAGAAAGGCATGGCCTGTGAAGGAGACAGGTGCACAGAGGACAAGGTCACTGTGGAAGCCCAGAGCTGGAGCTGGGTGCTGTCTGGCCTTGGGGGTTCAGAGGTGCCAGGACTGGGCGTGGATGGTTCTCACCAGAGATGAGGATATGATTCTATACCTAAAACTAGAGGAATAATCACTATGGAAAACTGTAGAGAATCCAGGTGAGATTGGAGCTGGAGGAGACAGAAATGGTCAGTAAAGTGGAGACAGAGGAAAGGGAGTTAAGAAGTAGGGAGTCAAGACCAGCAAGGATGGAGCTGGAGCTCTTTTCTGAAACAGCTGGAGTTCAGGGCTTTGGGGGTAGCCAGGACAAGTCTGTGGGTCAGCTGAACTGGAAGGACCAGGGTGGAATCACAGGGAACAGGCTCGAGACATGATGGGAAGCAGGGGACATGAGATGTGGCAAAGAGGAGGCTGAGGTGAGCTCAAGGTTCCAGGTGAAGCTTCCTGCTGGGTGCATGAGGCCAGTGCACAGCCACGGAGGTGAGAGGAGACACGAGCCATGGAGGAAGTGGACGGTTCCACCCAGGGCATGCAGAGTTTAAGGTAGCCAGGGAGAGACCCTCTTTTGTAGGTGGTTAGAGATACAGTGTTCTCACCTCACAATTTAATCAAAACTGGAGACCTGAACATAGGAGTCATCAGCCAGGGAAGAAGGGACTCTGGGGGAAGCAGATAGCCACCCAGGATGGAACCTGGGAGGCTCTCACAGCCTAAGAGCAGCCCTGGCCATGAGGCATGGTGTGGGAAGCCCACCTGCAGAGGTGGAGGAGAAAGACAGAAAGGAGGAGGCCATGAAGACTGCTGGGAAGGGAAGGAGAGAGGTGGGGCAGTGGCCTGGGAAGAGGACACAGTGGCAGGCAGGGCCCTTGGAGTCTTTGACATGTTGGATGAGGGCAGAAAAGGAAGCAGAAGAGGAGACAGGATTGGTGGTTGCAGACAGCAAGTGCTCGCAGAGCTGGAGTCTCGACGGAATGAGGAGCGTCAGATGGCAGGACAGCCAGGGCCCTCCTTCCTCTGAGGCAGAGGGAGGTGTTGGGCATGGACCAGCAGCTGGATAAGGCCATGAAGCTATTGAGCAACAAAGCACAATCCTGCTCGAGACTCAGGGCCGCGCACGCACACCATGCGCAAACCGTGCTATCTTGCTCTAAGGAGTGAGTGTTCTGTAAGCAGAAGTGGGCATCTTCTCTTCCCTAGAGAGCAATCTCTTTGAAGACAAGGACTGTAGCTTGGACTCTTGTCATCCCATAACTCCACATGTAAGAACCGAGTGAGTTGTGAATGAACCCAGCCCTGCTTACTGACTGCCTATGGGCTCCTGGATCACCTGGCAAGTCTAAGAAGTGTTGAGTACCAGCTGCTCTCTATCTGTAGAGAGCTGGGCTGTGCCTCTGAAAGTTATCTGTGTCAACCTGGCACATTTTACAATCATTCTCTTAATATGAAGCATCATATGGGGAGACTCATATGGCAGGGTGAAAAACTCAAGTTACAGTTGAAGAATAATAGTAACAATGACTTGGTGGGAAGTCATTTCTAAGAAATGACTAAGAAACAAAGGCATTTCCTTTCTCCTCTTTCAAGTTGCTATCTTGTTTAGAGTCAGACTGAGCTGGCGGTGGCAATGTGTGCACATTTGCTATTTCAGCTTCACTCCAGGTCTCTCTGTTAGTCATGACAGGGCACACAGTACACTCCCTCTAACATGAGCTGAATCAAATTCGTACCATCCAAGCAAAGGGCAGGACAGAGGCTTGGCTTCATTGCCTGACTGGCTAAATATTTGGCATAGATCTAGTAGAATTTCCTCTGTATCACTCCCTGCCCTCAGCTCTTCTCTTCCTGGACACTCACAGGGTCAAAGTTCATCCTATCCTTTTAGCAATTGGTTATGGTTGATTTAGCATGTGGGCGGTGCTCCCAGCTTCCTGTTGCATGGTACAATTATTGATGTTCACTCATATCTTATCCCATTTCCATCTCACATCAAGCCCTAAGTTCTTGGAGAGTAAGAACTGACTCAACTCTATATGCCTATCATGTAGACTAGATACTGAATCAGCATTTGTTTTTTAAGAAATACACAGTTCACTGTTTCATGAACTGTTGATCTTCTCTGAACATCCTCATTCTCGTCTATGACAGGAGGATGTGGAACTAGATTCTGGAAGGTCCTCCCTATTCTAGCTTCCAAATGTTTCATGACTCTGTCCCTTGCACTGACTTCATGAGCACTAGATACTCATTCCTAAGAGTTAACCAATGTCTTTATCCCTGTACTGGGACATAATGGATTTAGAATTTGAAATCTAGATAGAGAGACAGAAATAACTCACATGAAAATAGCTCAAGATATGGCAAGCTGCTCACATGGAGTTCTGAATCGTGTGGCAGGCAGGCCCTAGCTCTGAGAGGACAAGGAGAAAACCAATGCCCACCATGGACACTGGGCAGCCCTTTGCCACCACTTGAGGTGCTCTGAGAAGGAAGCACTGGGAGCTATGTCGGTCATTAGCTGGTTGCAATAGGGACACAGGAGGGGGGCAGAATCAGTGATCAAACTTCTCCCTCCACAAGGAGTGGAGGGAAAAAGGGCCCAGACTGTTGTGTTTTGATGGGGAATGGAGTAGCATTGGTTTGGAGAGGTTCTCAGAACACAACTGGTTGAGAGTCTAAGTCACGGTCAGTTTTGAGTTTTGGAACAAAAACCAGGCACAAAAGGGGCCAGGTTGGGGAGAAGAGAGGCTGCTCCTGCAGGCAAACTTCTGACTGGTTCTGCTAAGCAGGGGCATGGACAGGGCTGGAAGAGAACGGAAGTCATTTGCAACATGGAACAAGGAAGCAGGCCAGCGTCCCCGGCCTTGGCTGATGTGCACGTGCTTCTGTGCTGCTGGCCAGTGAAATGTGCGAATGCATACACGTGGGGGTCCATCTTCCCTCAACAGACATGGAACCATCTGAGTCTCTCTCCTGCATAGGCCTCCCGAAAGTGGACTGGAGTAGAGGCCATAGTGGTGGGCTCTCCTGGGCCCTGGGTAGCTGAGCAAGGGCTCACTTCCAGTTTGGTGGCATCACGTCCACTGCAGGCCCCTCTGGAGGCCTGAGAGGGAGGGAGATTCCATGTGCAGCCCAAGAGGAAGTCCTGAGAGAGCAGACAGACAAGAGGACAGGAGACATCTCAGTCAGCAGGGGACCGTCGCCTGGGGCTCTGGCTCTTCACCTTCCTGAAAAGCTGGTTTTAATTTCTCTAAATCTTGGAGACACTTTTTAAGAAAATCCATAACTTTGTCCTCAGGGCTTTGTGGAGATTCACCTCACTGCTTGTTACCCTTGGTGATGTGAATGGTGGGGCCAGGGACCCGGGGACCCGGGGACACGGCTTCAGCACCATGACACTTTCTCCAAGTGCTGCCTCTGCCCCAAGACTGCCATCGCCGTTGTGGAGAGCATTTCTGGTGTGTGTGTGAGAGAGAGAGAGAGAGAGAGAGGAAGGACAGCAACCATTTGAAGTGCACTTTTCGTTCCTAGCAGGTCTTCCCTTGCAGACAAAAAGGAGACACCGGAAGCAGCAGAGGGGAAGATGGAACCCGCGAGGCCATGACTTCCTTCCCAGGGCCAGGGCTGCAGCTTTGCAGGAGGCCAGAGCCCTGTTCCAGCCATGGAGAAGGAGGAGCCTCAGACTCAGAGGCAAATCAGGAGCTTCCGTCGCTTGCCTCCTTTCTCAGCTAGGCCCAGGGCGGGGCTTCAATGCCTTAACCACTGCCAACGTCCAGAAGTGCCCTTGAATCTTGGCTCAGGGCTTGTGCCAGGCTCAGCTCCGTTCCAGAGGCTCCGTGTGAAGTGCCCAAGCACTGAAGGCATCCTCTTTGCAGTTCATTCCAACCTACGTCAAGGTCTCTGCAATTCTGCCAATATTTGCATCCAGGGCCAGGCCAATATATTATTCTCTCTCTTTCTATATATATATATATATTTTTTTTTTTTTTTCTTTTTCACAAAGACTAATAACACAGAGTCCCAGGTCCAAGGGCCTTGCCATGCAGTGAGGAAACTTGCTCATTCAAATTACCGTAACTGAATAATCAATGCTTCCTTCTTTATTCAACAAATATTCTGCTGTGGCATCTGGGGTCTGTCCTCCTGATGTTCATACCTAGTAAGTAGGAGGAGAACCTGGCAGTGTGCTGAGAAAGAAAGAAGGAATGACTGCTATGGTCTCCGTGTCCATGTGCCCCCCAGGATGATGGTGTGAAGGGCTTTGGAAAGCAATTAGGTCGTGGACGTGGAGCTCTCATGAACGGTGCCCTTGCAAAGAGACCCCAGAGGGACCTTTGCCCCTTGCACTCTGTGAGGTCACAATGGGAAGATGTCTCCTATGAAGCAGAAAGCTGCCCTTGGCCAGGCAGTGGGTCTCCCAGGGCTTTGATCTTGGACGTCCAGCCTCCAGAACTATGAGCAGTCACTGCCTGCTGTTCAGGATCCTCCTGTTTGTGGCATTTCGTGACAGCAGCAGGAACAGACTCCCACACTAACCACGCGGTGATGCAACAATGAGGAAGTCAGGCAGGGAGGCGTGGGGGCCCTTTGGAGGGGCAACACTTAAGCCCAGACCTGGGAGATGCTAGCGAGAACTCCTGGGAAGGGAGGGAAGGGCTCACGCAGGGGACCTGAGGCGAGAGGGGAAACCGCGCGCCCTAGAGAGTCCCAGGGAGCTGATGGCGCTAGAAGAGCCGGGTGGTGAGCGGCGAGGCGGGAGGTGGGCCAGCTTGGCCAGGGCATGCTAGCAGCCGAGGCTCACGGGCTCATGGGAAGTGAGGTGGTGGTGCGGCCTGAGTCCCTGGATGCTGCTTCTGTCCCGGGTGGAGAACAGGAGGCAGGAGCAGCAGCAGCAGCAGGCCCCGTGGGATTTGCCTCAGGAAGCTTCTCGTAGAGAAGCCTACTGTCCCTGGGCGCAGAGACTTCTGCTGGGCAGAAGAGCAAAGGCCCGGGAGTGAGAAGCTGGAGTCTGCACGGGGAGCAGGAAGACGGCACACGAGGACAGGGGTGGTTGAGGAGGGGGCAGAAAGCCAAGTCTGCCTGCCTGGAGGCTGGGCTGAGGGTGATGGATATGTCCTGCAGGTGGAGGTCCACAGAGACCTGGAGGCAGGGGCCCTGGGCGGTGGGGAGTGTGGGGAGACCAGGGGCTGCTAGTTAAAAGCAGTTTAAAGCAAAGACCTCTTTCGGCCACAGCAGGGTCTGATGTGAATGCCCTTTGCCGCTGGAGCCCAGAAGTGCCCAGGCACCCTCTACCCTGGGGAACTCCTCTCACAGGGGCTCGTAGGGGCTGGGGGCTGCAAGCCTTGGTGCTCATTCTCCTCCTTACGACGGCCTTTAGCCTCCAGGCCTCCAATCTCTCCTCTGAGCAACTGCTGCCTCCTTGGGTCCAAAAGGATGTGCACCCGTTGTCACCCTCCCCCAGCACACGTGTCCTGTGATCACAGTGCCCCTCATGGAGTGGAGCCAGGCTGAGCTGAACCTAGGATGTGGGGCCCACTCTGCCCAGCCCCATCTCGGCCATACATTGGCGTCATACCTTGGTGGTGACAGCCAGCCCCATCAAGTCTCCACTGGGGCCAGCGGAGTCTGCTCCAGGGCAGGCCCTCTGAGGGTCTCATGGTAGAAGTGGAGGTGACTGTTCTCCTGTGAGGAGCAGGTGGCACAGTCTGACACTCAGGTAACAAGAGTGGCGTGCAGAGCTGGAGGGAGGAGCCTGAGCAGGACCCAGCAAAGCTGCAGGCTGGGACCTGGGAGGCCACCGGGTCCCCCCAAGGTGTGCTCTAGGAGGCCTGGGCGGGAGCCCTGCACGCACAGCAGCATCCTAGGAGTGTGCTGCGTGCAGGAGCAGGGTTCGCGGCTAGGCTGCGTGAGCCAGAGGCGTGGGCACAGGGACCACCTGCGGAGCCCCCAGGATCACACGGCAGGGACAGCAGGATGACAGGCTCGACAGGACGCCATGGGTCATCAGCAGGAACAGTGGGGCTGCAGCTGTTACTGTAACTGTGACACCATGGGACCTGGGACAATATGGGTCAACTATGCCCTTCTAGAGCTCAGGGGCCTCTTGTTATGTATCCATGAAAGCCTCACCTCAGGACACTCCAGAAAGCTCTGTCTTACCATCACATCCATGTGCTTCCTGAGTGTACACGTTTGTTAGACATCATTTTACTTGCTTGATTAAAAAATATTTATCATTGGGTGCGGTGGCCCATGCCTGTAATTCCAGCTACTTGGGAGGCTGAGGCAGGAGGATTGCAAGTTTGAGGCCAATCTGTGCAATTTAATGAGCACCTGTCTTGAAATAAAATTCTAAAAGGGCCAGAGATGTAGCTAGTGGTAGGGCACTTGCCTAGCATGCACAAGGCCCTGGCTTCAATCAATTCCTTCCATTTTCTTTATTTTTTGATAACTGATATAGCGATGTATGTTGTGGAAACAGTTAAATGTTGAATCCGATTTCGCCAATCACGGAAGTACCTTTCAGATGAAAGATTGAAGACTTGGCTTTTATTTGGGGCACTGAGACGGGAACCAAGGGTCTCACGCATGCCAGGTAAGTGCTCTGCCACTGAGCTGCACCCCAGCCCTGAAAGTGCATTTCAAGAGACTTAGGATGTCACATTCAGTTCAGTGTCCTGGGGCCTCAGCTGGGGAGCCGCTCACGACAAGAGCTGAGATGCTGATGGCTAGCTGGAGAGCCATCCACACAGACCAGTCTTTGGAACGGGTCCCTGAAGCCAGGCCCCAGCATGTCCGGCACACTGGGCACACGTGACGCACACACCCAGCTTCATAGATTTTTCTCTCTCAATTTCCGAGGCTGATTTAAAGACTGACTCCAGTGAGTCACAATCCTAGGGAAAGAATGATGTAGAGATAATCCACTTTCAGCCGTCAGTGTCGGAGTCCCATTCCTCTGGCCGGGTCTGGTTTGGCCAACAGTTAGGAATTTGGTAAGCGACTCATGAATGATTCACAAGATTTCATAGGAAATGTTGCATGAGAGAAACATCAACGGAAGGAGTAAACACGAGGTCACACACAATACAGTGGCTGCCCGGAATCTCCCCTGGGATCCCCAGGTCAGTGCTGCTGCCTCCTGTGCCCGGCCTCTGAATTGGGATCCCTGGGTCATCCCCGAGCACCCTCCTCCTCCGTCCCTGACCGAGTTGTTCATCAGACTGGATTTCACCACGCATTCAGCTGGTCTCTCGCCTCCTTTCTGTAAGACTAAGGAGATGAGAGTCCCGACTTCCTAAGATGGTTGTGAGGGGGAAACCCTGTGGACAGCACATTCCAGAAGTGCCAGCAGGCACTGTTAGGTGCTGTCGGGACAATGAAGGACAAAGTGCTTCTAGCTCTAGAAACACAGATGAATTCCTAGGCTCGGAGCCACCCAGATTCCAAACAAGCCAGCGTCATCGTCAGGGTGTGGTTTCTGTGTCCCCACGGGTTCACGTGCTGCCAGCTTGGTCTTGGGAGTAGCAATGTTGGGAGGCCGTGGAACTGTTAAGAGGGGACCTAGTGGGACTGATGGGGTCACGGGGACTCTGCCTTGGAAGGAAGGGATTAACGTAGTTCTCACAGGGACCCAGTCGGTTCTCACTAGAGGGTCGTTGTCAGAGAGCAAGAGCTGCCCCTCCCCACCATCCAGCTTTCCATTTCACCACATGATCTCTCCCTTTCAAATATACTTCTACAATAATGCCGGCTGCCATGTGACATAGCCAAGGGGGACCTAAAGGAAGGGCTACCTGATCTTGGACTTCCAGTCTCTAAACCTATGAGTTAAATAAACTTCTTTTCTTTATAAAGTACCGAGCCTCCGGTGTTTGGTTATAGCAATGGAAAACAGCCTATGAAGCCAGTAAGTTCCAACAGGAAAAATGATGCAGAGAACCTTGTTTGTATTTTTGTTTGTTTGTTTTTTGGGGGTGGGAGTGTGCAGGGGGTATGGGCTAGTGGACCACAAGTTTGCAAACTGCAAAGGTAACAGAGTCCTGTGTCTTAGAGCCATTGGGACCATGCAGTAGCCATGTGTATTCTGGAGGAGACCAGGTTCCCAAAACCTTGGTCAGGAAGTTAGTGACAAGATGCGCCAAGATGGGAGGAGATGACCATGGGCATGTCTCTGTGGACTCCCTGAGGCCGAACCACACTAGACCTGTGTTTCTTCACAGGTTCCAGCCCAGACATTGAGAAATCTTGATCAGAAAGTTCAAAAACAGTCATGATTTATTTAAGAATAATTACTTAAGAAAGATTTTTAAAAGGTGAACATTCTCAACCTTGAGTTAATGCCGACAGTCCTTGATCTGTCTGACCCTCTCATGGAAGTGGGCCCAGCCAAAACAGGAGGGGCTCCTCAAGGCCCTGAAAACGCTGGTGCATAACTATCCCTCCTCACAAAGTCACGGCGATTGATCCAGCAGCTCTCAGCCCAGGCTGCACATTAGAATCATCTGGGGAGCTTTTTTAAAAAGCTCGGTTGCCAGGCTTCCTCCCCAGAGAAGCTGATTTAATTGGTCTGGGGTGGGGCCCAACACAGGTATTATTTAAAAGCTCCCTAAGTGGCTCCACAGGCAGAACACTTACATAGAGGCACAGAAATAAAGGCCCACAGATCTGGCCCTTCAGAGAGCACCTGCACTGTTCACGGGCATATCGAGGGCAGGAACTGGGTCACCAGGACGTGGCAGGATTTCACAGGAGACTGGCTGGCAGAGGTGCACAGTGCCACTCTGGGCCACCTCTGGTCCTGGTCTAGTGTAGCAGAAGCAGGGGCAACGGCGATAAGAGCCATCAGGACTGCAAGGGGTTTGGGAGCAAAGAGACTGTGCCATTCCAAGGGCCAAGCAGGAGGTCAATCATGTTAGCTCTCTCCCTGGAAGGAGGGCCAGTAAGTTGTCTCCATGCCTGCTCTCTCCATGGGCACTTCTAGAACTTCCCGAGGTGTGCTACAGCGGCCCACCACGAGCAGAGCCAGCCCAGACCCCTCCAGAATACCCAGGGAAGCTGGGAGGGGCGTCTCACCTGTGTGGAGCAGCACCCACACCGCTCTCCTGCTTCTGGCTCTTGGTGGCTGCCATGGGGCTGCCGTGCTGTGCCTGCTGCAATGCCCCCATGGAAGGCGAGTCGGGCCCTGGGTGCAGGGCTGCCAGCAGAGGCTGGTGTGCTTTCTGTACCCAAGGTCCAGCCCCTTTTGTTTAGTCAGCTTTTTTGCTGCTGTGACCCAAGGACCTGACGAGGACAATCAGAGGAGGAAGAGTTTATTTGGGGCTCACGGTATCAGAGGTCTCAGTCCACGGACAGCCAGCTCCATTCCCCGGGGCTCAAGGTGAGGCAGAACATCACGGCTGGAAAGTGGGGACCTCGCACCAGGAAGCAGAGACAGAGCTCTGCTCAACAAGGACAAAATATATGCCCCAGAGCACACCCCAGGGACCCGCCTCCTCCAGCCACACCCTCCCTGCCTGCGGCCATCACCCAGATGACCCTATCAGGGATTAATGCAATGATGAGGTCAAGGCTCACATGACCCCATCATTTCACCTCTAAACCTTCCTGCACTGTCTCACGGGAGCTTTTAGAGGAGCCTCACATCCAAACCATAACAACCGTCACACGGAGGGATCGTCACAATCGATCAGCGAATTCCCGCTCATGTCTGTAGGAAGCAGATGGGGAAATCGGACACTCGGGTCTCCCAGTGGACCCAGAACCTCAGGCCAGACACTCTGGAGCCCGGGGACAGAAGAGAGCAGCGTCTTAAAGGAAATGAAGAGCTGGGGACCTCACTCCCATCGGCCTGCTCAAGGGTCCAGACTCGAGGCCAGTCAAGGAGGACTGTCCCCATGGTTCTGTCGGTTTTCCCCAGTGTCTTCTTGCTACTTTAAAACAAAAACAAACCGGAGGTGGCCACGCCTGTCATCCCAGCACTGTGGGAGGACGAGGCAGGAGGATCGTGAGTTCAAAGCCAGCCTCAGCAATGGCGAGGTGCTAAGCAACTCAGTGAGACCCTGTCTCTACATAAAATACAAAATAGGGCTGGAGATGTGGCTCAGTGGTCGGGTGACCCTGAGTTCAATCCCCAGTACCAAAAAAAAAAAACAAACACCAAACAAAAAATGTTGAGAAGTCCACTAAACATGAGCTAATTTTAGACGTTTTGCTTTTCTATTATCTTGACCCACATTAAGTACTTCAAGTCCATTTTAATTCTGTGTCCTACGTGATGGAAAATGATGGCCTGTCTCCCCAGGACAACACTGATGCACTGTGGTCACTTACTGGGTTAAGGTTCACTCGCTCAGATGAAACAATGTAACTTCAATTTGCACACGTTCCCTCAGTTATTGAGGGAAAAAAAAAGAAAAGTAAAAAGAAAAAGAAATCTACCTCCATGCATTTGAAATAGGCAACATGCAACACTGATCATTTTAAATCACAGTGAATTGCCCAGCTTTTCACTTGAATAAAATTCAGGTACCATTTAGTTCGCAAAGATAATTTTCCTTCAAGATTGACAGCTGTGCCTCTCCCCTAACGCAATCTTCTCACCACCCCCCAGCCCCATTTCTCTCTTATTGGCCCTCAAAACCACAGGGCTGCATTTAAAAATGATGAATCAAGAATAAAAAATAATGGAAATAGCTGCTGTATTAGGAAAATGCACTGGGAATCTTTGAAAACCAGGGAACATATATTATACATTCCTTTTATAATATTAAAAAAGGACAGCTGTGCCTTGGAGTGAGGCAGCTTCCCCTGTAGGAAGTGTCTCTGCGGGGCCAGGGTCTCAGGCCTAACCGCTCATCACCACCAGGCAAAAAGCCCAGCCAGGCGGGGTCCCCACCGAGGAGCGGAAGATACGCCCTCTTCCATGATCCAATCATGTGATAACGAAGCTCAGGTTTTGAAGGCGACCTGTCAAGTTGCATAACATGGACACAGTCACGCTTTCTCCTACCTGGCAATGAGAATAATAAGGGAGACGCCACTGGGGGCTGGAAACCCTTGAACGAGAAGCGTGGAGTAAATCCCTAGCCTTGGCCCCACAGCGCCTGCGCAGCAGCAAGAGGCCCTGAGGCCCGAAGGAGGAGTGGGCGCTGCGTGAGTGAGGGGAGGGCCTTCTGGGGCGCCCACTGGAGGGTGGGTGAATAAGCACACTGAAGACCCAGGAAGGAGTTTCCCACCTGGGAATCGTTTGCCACTGATTCCATGCAGAGGAAGGATGAAGGAGCCACCAGGCTGCTAATGGGGAGGTGAACACCAGGATTTCTTTTTAAAGCCTACGAACACAGAAGGCTACATTTTTCTTTCCAAAACTCCCTCCTCCAGCCACTCCAGAGGGGCAGTGAGGAGCCAATGACGAATTCAGCTGCGTTGCTCCATTTGCACTCCAGGGGACCAGGGACAGCACACCGCACTGGGCTCTCACTGGCCTAAGGAGAGATGAGTGGCAGGAGGTGGCACCTCTGTAAATCCGGAGGAGTTCAGAGTACGGGGAGGAGGAGGGCAAGACACCAACAGGGAGCAATTTAGGAAGTGCTATCGGGGAGCAGAGGCAGGGGCCCTGGGGTCTGCTGGGGAAGCCCGGACAGCTTCACAGCAGAGGTAGCCAAGATGCGTCTCCGAGGACCACCGGAGAGCGGGTGGCTGGGGAAGGGCGGTGGCAGGCAGGATCCTGAGTTCAAGCCTGGAGCACCCGGTGCCGAGCCCAGTCTGCGTGTGGAGGCTTAGGTGCAGTGACGTGGTCTTGCTTTAGATTCTGTATTTTAGAACAATATGCCCACTGGAGACAAATCAATGAGCAAAGCCATCTGAATATGTAAGGGTGAGGAGGAGTTAAAGGGAGGGTCTAGCTGGGTTTAAAGGGCCATGGGTGCCCATGGGCAGTGCCTCATATGTGGGTGGGCACGAGGTCCAAAGCCCTGGAAAGGGTCTTCCTGGAGGTGGAAATCTGGGTTCATTCAAACTGAGGTGGTCGTTGGGGCCGTGGCCGGGCTGTTGAGGCATCGGGGTTTCTGGATGCTCAGGGATTCTGCAGAAGGAAGGAAGCGGAGAAGTGCCAGGCCACCTAACCCAGAGGAGGGAGCCAGGCAGCGTGAGGGCATGGCCCAGCACGTCCGTCCCAAGAACACACAGTCTTGAGCAACGTCCCCCAGAGTACAGGGCCAGTGGCCTTCAGAAGGTCTGCGGCAAGGAGAGGAGGCAGCTCTGAGTGAGGGGGAGGCGGATTCCACTGGACGGAGAATGCACGCGGTGCGCGTAGAGTCAGGATGTGCGAGCAACAGCGTCCTCTGTCCACGGGCTGTGCCTCTGCTGTCATCCAGCAGGCGCCCGAGCACCTTCACGGTGACAGACCACTTATTCAGCAACAGGCACATAGAGACCAACAAGGCCACCAGCTTGCCATCTGCGGTGCCAGAGAGGCGTCTGGGCAGGGACGTTAAAATACAGAGGGACAGACTCTGGACAAGGCAGTGTTCAGCACAAGTCATGCCCAGGGGAAAAGCCAAGGTCCCCACTCTCATGGCACCGACCTCAGGTCACGTCCACCCAGAGGCAGCGGGGGGTCCAGGCTTGACAGAGGAAGCGGTTGCACTCTGGACACCAAGGGGGAATTCATTTTAATAGGATGAGCAAGATCCTCATGAGAGGGTGGCATCTGATTCAGTGTTTGAGCCGTGGACTGGTCAAGGCTCATGGGATGGCAGAGACAGTCACTTCAGGCAGAGGCTATAATATTTTCAGAAGGAGAAGTATTAAGAGGAAACTTCTGGAAACACTGTCTAAATACATCCAGACACCACACATTGTCTTAAGGTAAAGGAGTGAGCATAAAGAGTGAATCTGGGGCCTGGGCCCAGCGGCGTGGCGCACACCTGTAATGCAGAGGCTCGGGAGGCTGAGGCAGGAGGAACTTGAGTTCAAAGCTAGTCTCGGCAAAAGGGAGGCGCTAAGCAACTCAACGAGATCCTGTCTCTCAATAAAAAGTATAAAATAGGACTGGAGGTGTGGCTCAGTGGTCGAGTGCCCCTGAGTTCAATCCCTGATACCTCCTCCACCCCCCAAAAAGAAAAAGGGTGAATCTGGGGCAGAGTCAGACACTCCAGGAGCTACGTGGGTCAGGGCTTCTCGGATCACCAGATCCAAGCCCCCTACCAGCTCCAAGCCACGGAGATGGTACTGGCACGCTGTCTTTGTAAGACCGGTTCTCAGCCCGGTTCAGGGCAGCACCGCCAGCCGGCCCTGTTCCCTGTGCGCATGCATGCGCGCTCCGCGACGCCCCCTCCCTGTGTGTCTCCTCCAGGGCTCAGGCGATCACACCACACCAGCATCAGGGAGAAGAGAATAGGCACGTTGGCCCACGTGGCTCCGGATAATGGTGCGTCCCCAATCATGCTCGGGGGCCTGCCTGCGCTTTTCTGGTGGAGATCACATGCTCCCTCTTACGAAGACCTCAGGCCTGGATGTGCTCGTGAGGATGCTGTATTGCACAGAAAGCGTGTAAAGATGGGGCCTTGCTACAAATTACGAGAATGAGAGGTTTAAGCAGAGTCAGATGAATTTTTTTAAATCACCTTGCAACTTTTCTTTGTGATAGGCGGGGACCTGTGATTGAACTCAGGGACACTCGACCACTGGGCCACCTCCCCAGTCCTATTTTGTACTTTCTATTTAGAGACAGGGGCTCACTGAATTGCTTAGCACCTCACCATTGCTAAAGCTGGCTTTGAACTGGAGATCCTACTGTCTCCACCCCTGGAGCTGCTGAGATTACAGGCCCCAGCTCCTTGCTACTTCTAATTAAAGCAAGGGGCTTAGTGTAAACAAATAGGTGAGTAGCACTGGCTACAAAGTATCAACAGGCCCTGGTTTCAAAACCTGACCAACATTCTGGCCCTTGGAAGGCACAGTCCTGGTCTGAATTTCCAGTCCTGGTTCTGTTTGAAAGACGCGCTGTGAGCTGTGGTTTGGGGCCACCTTCACGGCCACTTCTTTGGCAAACAAGGCAGAGGTCACAGCAATCAAAGCAGCCTCTAAGTTGGCCCCAGGTGTCCAACTGGCCTGGGCCTAATGGGGTATTTTCAGCCACATGCAAACTTGGCCTTTATTCTTCAGGGCTGTGAATCTGGCACTTCTCAGAATCAGTAAAAAGCCTTTTTAAAAGCCCAAACTATAAGAAAATCCTGCATTCTGCAACCGGAGTGCATAGATGCTAAGTAAGGCCCAGCTACCACTGTCTCCTTGCCAGGGTCGCCTTGGGAGAAAGATGGCATGACGGGCCATACTGCAGGGCGAGGTGATGGACTATGGAAACAGGAGGGAAAGCAGCAGGAAAGACGTGCTCCCAGTGCTCCCATCTGGGCCAGGGGACTCAAACCAGCACCTCCCTCCTGAGTGGATGGAGAACGAGAAGAACCAGGACCAGGGAATGCTTTCCGGAAAAACACGAGGGCGGAGGGGAAAAAAGGCAGAATGATGTAATGCCTGCCAAAGGGACCAAGGGGAGGAGGGTGTGTGTTTATAAACATGCTCTGCGCAGAGGAGGAGGGCGGAAGAAAAAGAAAGTCGCCCACTGCAGAGCCTGGAGGGAGCTAGCAGCTGAACGGCTTCAAGTTAGCTGAGCTTTTAAATGGCTTTAAAAATTATCTTACACAAGAAAAATAAAGATAAAGACAGTTGGGAAATAATGAATATACTGGCAATAAACTGTTGTTAAGGCGGGGTCAAGGGCATAGTCAGAGTAACTAGAAATATGCCAATGAGAGGTCAAAACAGCAGCAGTGCCAGGCACAGCAGCACACGCCTGTAATCCCAGCACTTGGGGAGGCTGAGACAGGAGAATCGCGAGTTCAAAGCCAGCCTCAGCAATGGCGAGGCACTAAGCAACTCAGTGAGACCCTGTCTCTACATAAAACACAAAATAGGGCTCAGTGGTTGAGTACCACTGAGTTCAATCCCCAGTACCAAAAAAAAAAAAAAAAACCCAGCAGCCAAGGGCATTTGGTGAAACTAGCCGAAGAATCTGCAGCACCATGGAAGGACTTGTTTTTTCATATAAGCCCAGAATACAGAATGTAGTAAGAACAGGCCCCCTAACATCGTGTGGTGTCTCTTGGTAACAGTGTGCATGCTTAGTGCAACGATTGTTGCCACATCTGCCCACGGTCTGGTCTTTACCTCTTCCATCAGTGACAATGTGACAGGATGGACTGAAGTAAGACAAGTTGAAAACTCATTTGGGAATGAAATGGAAACAAAATCACAATTAAAGAAAACTGAGGTACTGGGTAATCCAAATAATAGTTGAAGATCAAATACCAAGTCAGTGACTAAGTTATGGCCCATTTTCTAGAATTCAGACATCTTGAAAGAAAAAAAAAAGAAGGAAAGAAAGAGTGGACAACAGACACAGAGATTGCCAGGTTTCATGTCAACGATGGCTTCCAGGCTTCCAGATTGACAGCCTCACATTTTGACTGGAGCATCTCTCACTGGGCGCCATTTTGGAAGGAGACTTTGCCTGTGTTCATCATGCCACCACCATGGAACATTTTCCAATCATTTTCTTATGCTGACTTACCCTCAGCCTCAAATAATTCTTTCAACTCTTAACCCAAACAAATTTCAAAGGACTGCCACCATCCTTGGCATTTTGCAAGATGATCTGTGCCTGCCCCTTTGTGCTGCACAGAACTGCCAGTCTGGGTGCGTGCTCCAGAGCAAAGAGGAGTGAAGTATTTTATTGGTTCCTGCAGGTTGGCTGGACCAAGGGGGAAATGCAAGTTTGGAAAATGTAAAGGGGAAGGAGGTAGAGGGGGGAATGCACAGCCCAACAAACCTTGTGTCTTGCCAAATCACCCATCCTAACGTAAACCTATGCTAAGCACCAAATGGGTCTCAGTGTCCCCTTCAGCCTCTTCCCCTGGGCACTGAGCAGAGCACCCAAGGTGTCTCTGCTGACATCCATCACTCCCTCCCAGCCACCTGACCCGAGCCTGGTCAAGGTGAGTATTCAGTTCCACCCACTCTGCTGTGCCAGCTGATCAATGGCATGCGGTAGAGAACATCCTGTGCCAAAGGACGGCCTCTGCTTGGCTGACTCAGCCCAGGGCAGGAAGGCTGGGGGCATCTGGCATTTGCCGAAGCCCTTGGTTGTTCCTTAGAGAATATTAACTGGAAATGGACTGCATTGGCCTGGTTCTCAGAAGGTCACCTGGGCTGGTTTTGAGAGGCAGAGGCACTGTCAACAAAAGGAGGCGATAAGCAGCGTGGTCTTTCTCTGAGCTAGTGTGTCTGATTGTGTACCTCTGGGATCAGCTTTATATCTCCCTGCAGATCAGTGTGTTTTATGACGATCATCTCCATGGCAACCAGGTGTCCAGACGCTAAATGGATCTCAGGGCTATTCAGTCTCAGCCGGGGAGGGAAGCCCCTTTCCCTGCCTGTTCTTCCACATCGACGATTGGCATGTGGGACGGGAGACGTGGGCCAGGTCCCAGCGGGAGACAAGGGACGATATGAGGAAAGAAGGGCCTTTTCTTTATCAATTTTCCTAATAACCCAGCAAAAAGGGCAGAGTGGGCCCATTCAAGCTGCCTGCAACTAAATGGGAAGGTGTTACAGACACCGGAGGGACTGAAGAAATTTTGTATTGTGGCCATGGAAGAGAGAACTGAGGGAGAATTGTTGTGGACAGCCCGAGCTGGCGATCTGGGGTTGACATTCCCAGCAAGAAGGAAGAAGAGATTTGAAAACAGAGCTGCTTGAGGAGACTGGAAGAGAAAGATGCCAAGCCTGAATCGTGGACATTGCGTAGCACAGAGCTGAGGACGGGGCGGGGACGGGGATTGTTCTGGCTGCCCAGGGAAGGTCCCCAGGGAGGCTGTGGGGGAGGTGAAGTTGCAGGGGGAAGGGAAAAGAGCCCGGGAGCTCCATCCTCTTGAGGCAGCTCAAGACACCAAATGTGGTTATGCCAAGGCCACATGGGCCTGTCCCCAAGGTCAGCCTTGCAGGCACAGAACCTTGCCCTCCAGGGCTTCGGCTAGTCCTCCCTAATGGTGAGTGGCAACTGCTTCTTTTGTTTTGAAATGATGCCCAGTGGGCCATCTGCACAAGCAGGACATCCATGGCCATGTGGCAGGCCTAAACAGGAAGGAAGGCACACCCCACCATGGGTAACAACAAAACGGAACAAAGGAACATGCACTTGAACCCCCGGAAGAAGTTTTCCGGAGTGGCACCTAAACAGGCTGCAAGTGGCTTTTCAGAAGGAACTCCCTTCCTGGCCATAACCTAAACCAGGGCCCGATGGGGGGTGCAGTGCGGGAGGGCACGGGATCGCCCCCTGCCCCCACTGCAGGAGTGGATCTCAAATGAGTGGTGAGTCTGTGGATTTCTAAAGCTAGGTACGTCCTGGAGGCCACTGCCCTCCCGGGGAAGCCAGGGTCAAGTCCCTAAGAGCCAGCATGTCTGGTGTCAAATGAAAGGAAACCACAGTCTGCGTGAAAGAAGAAGCAGGAGGAAGCAGTCTTTTCTTTTGCTTTCTTTAAAACAGGAGTAAGATGCTCAATATGTTTGAGATTATTGAGCAAATCCTTTGAAAAGGGCTTCAGGTCACCATCCCTCAGACCGACTTGCCCCTCAGCCTGATCCCAGAGGCTGCAAGCGGGGTGTCTTGGGGGTCTCTGCCGAGCTAGCCATTAGCAATTCACCAAAGTCCTGATCCCCACATGATAGGTCCAGTGCTCGGCACATTATTAGACAATCCTATTTCTAGTGTGTTATGAAACAGAGGTTTTGATGTGCTGCCAGGTTTATGGGGAACTCTGGAAACAACGCTTGTGGCTCTGAGAAGCTGGCCTGCAGGGTGGGTGTTACATAAAGCTTTCCTAGCGACTCGGTTTTATCACCAAATGTGGGGCTGCCCTGGCAGATCAACTGAGGTAATGCAACCCATGAGCCTGCCCAGGATCCCCCCTTGCTCTCAGGCCAGCCGCAAGCCTGCAGGAAAGCTTCTAACCCTGGGGACTGCAGGCCAGGGTCTGGTTCACTGCAGAGTCAGCTCCAGAATGCTCAGCCTGAAAGGCACCTTCAGGACGCGCTCACCGCTCACCAAAGCAGAGCACTCATCCCTCTGAGCCAGCTGCTGGTTGAAATTCACACACACACAGCTTCTTTCCCCTGCTTTGGGCTGCTCCCAGTTCCTCTGGGCACTGCAGTAATGAAGGGAATAAGGTCACCTCTTGGAATCCCTGCGGGTGAAATGCACCTGATGGTGGGACTGTGCTTCTGAAGGAAATAGATTCAAACCTCTCTTCTGGACTCTTGGATCCAAAATCATGCAGATTAGGATGGAATCCTTTTCTGGTGCCAGTTGCCTACTTCTGTGGGGTTTCTGAAAAGCATGTGTCCAGTCAACAGTTTTAAATCTCCCAGGGCTGGCATGGGGGTAGGAGGGGGAGACTGGAAGAAGAAACTGCTCAAACATCTGTTAGGAAGGTGAAGATCAAGGCCAACAGCCTGTGCTGGTCAGCTTGGAGTCTTGGGCTGGGTTTGGGTGAGGGGTGTATGCCAAGCCGGTGGAGGAGAGCAATTGGAGGGAAGAGGGTCCCTAGGTAGGCGGCCCCTGGTCGATCTGCCTGAGACCCAGCATCTCTCCGTGAGACTTCTGGACCCAGACTCAGTTCCCTGACCACCAAAGAAAGGGGCTTCCTTTCATTTGGGAAGGAAAAGAATGTTTTTCTCAAATCCAGAGTGATGTGTGCGGGAGAAGCAGTCATCCGGCTGGTGGGTAACCTCCCTTATGTGAATTAGATTGCTCTCCCCTGGAGTCTCTCTCTGCCTTCTCCCCGTCCTTCTTGGCTGACTTGGGGGCTGGAGGCAAGGGCTGCCTGTATGCCTTAAAACCAACCACCCCAAGACATGTCCATGCCTTCAGAAGGTGAATTTCTACTTCTGGCAGTCCTCAAGAAGTCACCCAAAGCCCAGAAAAAGAATTGGCATTGAGATGTCTCTTAAAACATGTCATTAAAAAATAAATGGAGACTTCCAAAGAAGGCAACTGATGTCCCCAGCAAGGACAGGTGAGGTCTCACCAGCGTCCCTGTACCAGTAGATGGTATTGTGCCTGTTTATAATAAGGGGCACCCTGCGCAGAGGCTCCACCCCAGGATCCTGCCCCGCCCAGGTTGGGTGCCCGCCTGCAGACAGAGGCTCAGAATGTCAGGCCCTGGAAAGCAGTCCTCAGCCAGCAGGGCCCTGCTGAGCCGTTTCAATTGAAATGAGATCAATACTACTCATTTTTCTCTTGCTGGCTCCCGGGTGATTCATGAATCTGAAAACTAGTTCATGAATCAGACTGTGGCAGGGTGGGGGGCCGGGCAGGGCGGGACCATTTGGTGCCCTGAGTTGCATAACCCTGCTGGCCTGCCTGCTAGCTTGAACCCGTCTTTTGGAAGCAGCTTGGAGCTTCCACTTACTCACCTATTTTCCTTCTGGGTAGTGAAAGAAGGATACTGTACTGATTGTGTGATTGTGTCTGGGCGGGTATTCCAAGCCCTTTGTGTTTGTTGCTGTGGGCCACTTTCCCTGAGAAGGGCCATGCGTGTGCGTGTGTGTGTATGATGGTCTCTGTGTGCACATTATATGTGTGTGCATGTATGTATGTTGGTTTTTGCGTGCATATTTTGTGTGTATGATGGTCTCTGTGTGCACATCATGCATGCCTGTGTGTGTGACGGTCTGTGTGCACATTGTGTGTGAATGAGCAACGTGTGACCCGCCATGGGCTCTTTAACCTTGAACGGGAGCCAAGTCCATTTCTCTGTGGCGCTGCCTAAGGAAGCACAAGATGGGGCAGTTGGAAACCACATCCCTGTGAGTGCTGATTACAGCCGACTAAGGAAAATGAGATTTTTATCTCACAGGAATTCAGTTATAAAAATAAAATACAGCGTCTGGCTTGATTCAGCTAAATGTACGAGCACCAGGGTGTTTTTAATTTAACAGAGAAGCCGGACAAGAAGAATGACCTAAAACATTGCGTGGAGAGAGGTAGGGGAGAGGGGGTGGAGGCAGGAAGTGGGGGGGGGGCAGGGAGGAGGGAGGTGGAGCAGAGAAAAACCACCCTGCTGGCACCTGAATGCAGCAGGGGTGATGTCACTGGAGCAGTTGGAGCAGAGGGGAGAAAAACAACCCAGAGCTGTGCTAATCCCGTTTGCTGCCCTGAAGGGAATGGACGGCAGCCAAGGCAGGGAGTTCTGGGAAACCATATAAGGGTGCCAAACAAGCTTTGCCGCCAACATTAGGAACTGACAGCTTTGTTCTCTGTCACTTGGCTGCCCGCCAGAGGCCTCATTTCAGCTCTGCGGCATGATTACCCTGGACGGCGGCCAGCCCCGCGCAGAGAGCTCCTTTTCTTCTCCCCGAGCTCCCCCCTTCCCTTTGCCAAACATGCAGTGGTTGCCATGGCAGTGGAAAGTAAAGTTTAAAAAAAACACAACACAGTCGAGAGGCACGCCTCGATCCAGATGTGCCACATGAGCAGAAAGGCGGTTAACCTCTTCATGGGCCTTCCGCGAGGGAGGTGACTCCAGGATAAACAGGGCAGAGCCAGGGGTGGTGCAGGAGGGGCTGGCTCCCAGGCCTTGTTTTCCTGCTCTCTCTCTTCCTGCATGGTGGAGTGCGTAATCTGAAACGGAAAATGTCATGCTTTCCACTGGGAATGTGTCCACAGTTTTGAGAAAGCTCTAGAAGCCTAGGTCCATAAGCGTTCAAGGCAGGAGGAAGGAAGGGAGGAGAGGGGCGGTCCGGGTGCCCCCTGGCCACTGAGGTGAACCCAGAGAGGGAGAGCTGGCCTTCCTGGCTGTGACAGAGAGGGCTCTGCTGGCTGCTGTGTGGGCTGCACAGAGCAGTGGGAGGGGAGGAGCAGCTGGGAGCGGACTGGCCCTCGGAGCCTGGAACCCAGGGACAGCCACGTCCCTCTTCCCACTTGGAGACGCACCCAGGGGTTTCACTTTACAAGGAGACTCTGAAGAGGCCAGTCTGCTATTTTTAATCGGGTTCGTTTTTCACCTGATTGGAAAGTGGAACATCTCCTGGAGGTGACCAGCCGTGAGGAAGGCAAGTCTCCAGTAGATAGCTGGCCGGCTCTGGAGGCGAAAGGTGCTTAGAAATGGAGCCCAGCGGCCAGCTTTCCCCCACTGCAAAACCTGACACGCCTCCTCGCCTCAGGGTTCAACAGGATTCCAGGAAAGGCCTTTTCTGCTTCTAAGAAGGTTCCATACCAGGGCTGACTCTGCATGTCTTGGCCCTGAAGCTGGAGGGACTAGAAGGCCCCAGCAGGGACTGCTGTGGAGAGGCCTGGCTAGCTCTCACCTTCAGCTGCCCCCACCGGCCTCCTGTGCCTTTGCAGACCACGCATGGGTGCCTCTCAAGTGCAGGGAGAGAAATGTAGCCACCTGGAGGCAAGGGCTCAAGGTCAGGAGGGAAGGTTGGCAGGTCAGAGATGGAGCCCAGTGCTGCCCCTTCCTGCTCTGCCCTGCTTTTACTGCAGGCCCAGCTGCCCTTCTCAGGAGGCAGGCCTGGCTGGGAGTTGGTCATTCACAAGTTAACCAACAGGCTGCCCCGGGGAGAGCAGTGTTGAGTGGCCTCCGGGACACGTTGCACAGAGACCTGGTGCCCAGACCCACCCCGACAGCTGGGGTGAGGAAGGGCGAGGCACATGGCATGGCAAACACTATGTCGGGCTTGGGCCCCCAGAGGATGGCGGAGCCTCGCGGCAGAGAGGAGTAGACCGGAGGCCAGAAGGAGACACACTTCCATCCCAGGCCGGACAGACTGAGCCAAGGAAAATTGCTAGGCAGACCTAGTGCAAGGACAAACTCAGTCTCTTAAGAACAAGGAAAGGAAAGGAAGCCTGGGTTCAGAGCAGGACTGAGAGCTCCCATCTCCCTGTCCTGAGTTGCCACACAAAGCCAGGGAAAGAGGATCCCACCTTGGGGACAAAGACAGCTTCCTAGAGTCTACCAGAGCAGTGACCCACAGAGAGGGAGGGCTCCTGGCCTTGAAACTGACTCGCCCAGGCCTGGCCCAGGCACTTCCCTGCGCCCTGAGCTGACTGGCTGCGAAGACAGCGCTGGTTAAGATCAGAAGGGACACTGAGTCAGGCATGCTCCTGCAGCACGTTGCGACCCTGCATAGCCATACGTCTGAGCCTGGGACAGCCCCTGGCCTCCTCTTTGCCCAGTGTGGCTTCCCAGGTGCTGCCTGGGAAACCCGCCTCTGGCTGGCTGCCTGGGCCTGCCCTTCCAACCCTAGCACACTGGAAATCTGACTCCTTGGGCCTCGTTTTCAGTCCCACGTCCTCCAACAGACTGAGAGGAGGAGGACCAGGGCAGGAGGAAAGCTGCTGCTGGGGAGCCAGGCACTCCAGCAGGCCTCCCCAGCTGGGTCCGCTGGCCCCAGGATGTGAATTCAGTGCCGGGGGGCTGTTCTCGCTCAGGTTCCATGAGTTCGAAGCAGTGCATGTGAAGCAGGAGAGACCCAGTCCCATCTCTGACACATTAAGGCCAGCTTCCTATTGAGTTTGTCAGGCAGACAGAAAGGAAGATCCTGCGGGATTTGTCTTTCCTGAGAAGCCAAGATAAAGCAGAACCAGATCTGTCTGGCCTGGGGGAGGGGTGGCATTTCCAGCCACAGAGACCTGAAGTGCAAACTGCTTTTGCAAACGGCTTCTCAAGTTCTCCTGTGATCTTCCATTTCTAGTGCTGGATTTTCTCCCTTGTTAAGAAGTCCAATTTAATTTCTTGCTTCACCTGCATGGTAAAAATAATACATACAGAGATCTTGCTGTATGTATTATGAAACTCAGAGATTCCACCTCTGCCTCTGGTCAAGAGAGACTTCACAGCTGCAGAAGGGCAGCACTCACTTCTCTGCAGGCAAGTAAGAAACTGTGGGGCCTGTCCTGGAGAGCAGCCTTCGAGCATTGGCAGAAATTAAGGGATATAAATGAAGACCAGGCCCCAACAAGAACTTCACAGAGCCTGAGCCCTGGCACAGGGTTCCTACTGGAAAAGTGTTTCAGGGGTGCTCACCACAATAAAACACCCTGACTTCAGGTGCAGGCCTCTGGACAACCTGGGAGAGGCTTGGAGAACCCTGCAATGCATTCCGTCCCCAGGCAGTCTCTCTGCCATCCAGAGGCCAGCCCTGGATGCTCAGGACCACTGGACTGCTGCCTGCAAAGGGAGGAGAGACAGCGGCTGTCTTCAGGAGTGTTTTTAGAGCTCCACTCTGATGGGTTTGGAGAGTTTGAAGACTAAGTCAGATGGCAGGAGGTCTTTGCAATGTCATTCCCAAATCAGCATTTTGAGACTTGCAAAATCACCTAGCATTAAGGAGCCCACTCCAACTGTTTCCAGCAAGGGTGGCTTGAAGAGCTGTCATGGAGGAAATGGCTTCAAGGATTTCTAAGAGACTCAGAGGTCTGCATTAATGTTTGAGTGCTCAGGATTCGACATGCTAAATCTTGCATCTTCCCGGTACACGTAGTCACGAGGCAGTCAGCTGACGCACACATAAATGGGTCTCTGGGTGGCCATATTCAGCATGGTACCACCTGCATCCATACAATTAGTCAATAGTCATCACTTTTAATGTCAATGACTTGTTCCACGAGTGCCATAGGACCCCTCGCCTGCACCTTTGTGCGCAAGGCCATTTGTACAACGCCTAGGAGAGCCACAGGGAAATACCATTCAAATCAGGCCAAGTTGGCCAAGAGCATCACTGCTAGCCATAGTGGGCCTCAGACCTGCATCTCTAGAGTTCTTCTGCAGGGCCTAGGGGGCCAGCTGTCCTACAGGGGCCATTTGAAACTGTCCCGGGCCCTGGCTCCTTCCCAGAAGGTGCTCACCTTGGAATGCCAGTGGTAACATATTTTGTGACTTCACAGATTGTCAGGCTGCCTCCAGGACATTAGGTACTTCCTCAGGCAGGTGTCTGTGAAAGCAGGAGGATCCTTCCTTGCCATGGAGGGATTCCTGGAGCGTGAGTCTGTGCTGATGTCACATATAACACCTCCACCAGGCCATTTGGGATAATCCTTGAACAGGACCCTCGTCCATCTGCAGAGGGGGTGACAGGGCTCTAAGGCCCCAGGTGGGTCATTAGGTGGACTTCCACTAATTGTTGGGGCCACTGTTTTGGCTTCAGGGCCTGGATGCTCTTCTTGATGGCCACAGGCTGGATTCTCAAGCTCCTGGATGACCTGGAGACCTTTGGGCAAGTCATACGCTTCTCTGATTGCCTCTTTTTCACCATTTTAGCAGACGGCATCTTCAAAGAATTTGATGATTCCACAATTGAGTAAGGACTACAGGGAAAACTTTAAAAATTGCCAATCCCCGTGGTTATGCGTGGTGGTGTCATTCCACGGAGGCAAGCATGAAGTCTGCCAGAGAAGGGACAGATCTCCCCAGCCTGCACTGCTGACCCAGGGCCTCTGCATACCCGAAGGACACAATAGAGCACTGCCGAAGTGCCTGGCTCTCAAGCACATGGCCTGTGTGTACCCAGAGTGTGAGCTGTCTAAGGACAGGGGCCGCATTTCAGGTGTCCCCAGTGTCTTTGTAGAGCCTGTAAGAACACAAGGCCTTGTTGAAGGGACTAAAATATATTCCTCACCATTAACAGTCAGGGGTCCACCTGTCTGGGCAAGGCTCATGGAAGTCCCTGAGAGTGGGCTCCAAATCCTGGCTCTTCAGACAAATCCAGCTGAGTCTCAGGTGCTGAGACTGAGGTGGTCTTGGGGCCACATGGACCCACCTGAGCAGCTGCTATCTCACAAAAGGCTTCCATCTCATCCCCGTGAGGACAGGGCCCGCAGAGGTCAGAAAGTGACCTGCAAGGTCCTGTTGTCGAGTTGCAGCCCAGATCTTGAGTGTTTAGTCCTGCTAGCTGTGGCACTGGCTGCAGGGGATGATCCTTTACATCTCTCATGTGCAAAAGCAGCAGATAGCCTGGGTGGGGATTGTTGTTTGTTTTGTAAGACGGTGAGAAAAGTCTCTAATATTTAGCCAGAAAATATCCTTGTGGCTGATATATAGATTTCCAGCCAAATGATATGTGTATAATCAGGAAAAGGCAAATATATATCATCTACATCTCCCCGGGACATGGCGGGAGGACATAAAACTGCAGGAAATATCAAGCAAAAAGAATAAAAGCAATCTATTCACCCCTGGTGTGCCCTCCCCTGCCTGCGCTCAGACTGCCCTTGGGAGGTTGGGATGGCAGGCTGTAGGATGCCCAGCCTGCCGCAGCCTCTCGTCAGTGTCCGGCCCAGACTCCCACTTCCTAAGCTATGAGTCAGCTTAGTGTCTGGGTCACATCTGCTGGCATTTAGGAGAGGCAGGTGACAGGGCTCCAAAGCAAGTCACAGACTGGCCTTTGCTGCAGAGATGTTCTCCAAACACATATATTTATTGAACATTATCTATATGCAAAAATAGAGAGGAAGGCGACCTTAGAGAGATCAGTCTAGTAGGGTCAAGACAAGTGACAGAGACTGTATGTCTCTTTATTCTTCGGGATAATTCCAATTTGTAACTATGACATACGATGAAGGAGAAAAGGACCATGTCTCCACCTGCCCAGACCCCCGAGTATGGTCGATGAGGCCAGTGGTCCTCACCCATGGTGCCCCAGGGACGTCTAGCATGTGACCTGCACATCAGCTTTCGGCAAGCCTGTTCAGCCTGGCTGCAGGATAGACCCTGCCCCTCCTGAGGCTCATCTCAACCAAGGCAGCAACGGGCTGGGGAGGGATCTCCATGGTACATCAACTCAGAGGTGATCCTCTCTAGCTTCCAGAGAACAAGTCCAAAGCCGTGTCTCAGCCCCACTGAAGGCCACTTGCAGACACCTGTGCATCAGGTGAAAAAGATCTGGGTACCCAGGTCTAGCTGGGAGGGAAGGAGGCCCCTCCTGGCCAGGGCCCCTTCCACCCAGGGAGAGTGAGCCTGGAGAAGAAACCCCATCCCTCAACCAAGGGATGTTTCTGCTCCCTCCAGGGGCAACCTTCCTTCACTACGTCACAGGCCCCAGAGGGCCCTGTGGCAGCCTGGGGATCTCAGTGCTCCCCAGGGGAGACAGGAAAGCCCAAGGTCTGCCAAGGGGAAGAGCGTTAGGACGGGAGCCAGAGTCTGCCTGCGAGAAGGGGACAGCAGCTTAGCGACTTACACCACAGCCTTGCAATTTCCAGAATGCTTGCTGGGTATTATTTCAGAGTCCTCACCGCATGTGGATCCTGATGTTCAAAACCAAACTGCCAGAAAGACAGAAGGAGCCATCAGATACAAACAGGGCACCCGCCCACCCTCCCAGTCTTCAAATCAGACCAGGCTCCAGCAACTGGTAATGAATGACAAAGACAAGAAGATCCTACCAGGGAAATCCTTGCGTTCCTTCACTGATCTGATTCTTTCACCATCAGAGTAAAGCAGCAATACCAGCAGGGCAGAGAAAACCCTGAAGAGGACAGGAGCGACTCCTGACAGCTAGCCACAACTCCCGTGCTGACCCAGGCCTCCACAGGGACCCGGCCTGCGGCCCCGACTAATAACAAACAACAAACACCCAACAGTCACTCTTTCTGGCATCCTCAATAGCAAACAAACACAAGGACTGGACCATTTGTATATATTTATATCTGCATGATTCATTAGAACTCACAAAACATTACAAAACTCAACTGGTAATTAAGATCAACAATCACAAAGTTAGAGAACCCTCAGTGTAGATGGTGATTTTGAATTTTAAATGGAGATGCATTCCTTCCACACCTTCTGAAGCAGTGCCGGTGTGTATTGAGGCCTTGGATGGACTTGACCCACCAGCCGCCCCACCGTGTGCAGAAGGCTGGCAGCACCAGCCCATGCCTCTCCATTTTCTCTCCTCCTACTCGAGCTCCTCCCTACTTTCTATTTTCCAAACCTTTCTGGTTCTTGACCTCCCAGTCTTTCTCTTCCATTTCCAGGTCCCCCTGTGATAATCATGCTTTTTCAACTGTGACCTCAGACGTTCCTCGTGACGCGGCCAACATGGATGCTGTGCTGTGCTTTTACAGGACCTAGCTCTCCCGTGCCCACACGGCTGGCAGCTCCTGTGGCCAGAGTGCTTGGGCTGGCTGGACAGGCCCTACCCAGCACCAGCCCTCCCGGGCCCTCCTGCACCCATGGAGACCACTGTGAGCATGGGCAGAGCCTGCTTCCAGGGAGCGAAATGGACAGAGATGGTGAACGAATAAAGATCCACAGAAGTAGCACATAATGACAAACACTTCACAGGAGCCAACGGGACAGGAGAGGGCACCTGAGCAGTCTGCGAAGGCTCCTCTGCAGAGGTGAACGTTGAACTTGGGTGGAAAGGAGCCAGCTCTGCAAGACCCAGCAGCTGTGTTCCAGGATCAGGGAACAGCTGGCCGAGGCCCCCCAGCAGGACAGGGGAGAGAGGACAGGAGGAGCAGCCAACGAAGATGGGGATGAGGAGAAGGCTGGGCTGGAGGCTGAGGATTTTCAGGAGCTGCTCTAACTGGGTGGGAAACCATTAGAGAGCTTAATAAGAAGGGCAGGGTTGATTTGGCTTGCAATTTTCATATATCACTTTGTTACATGGAAGTATATAAGCTGGAGTCCATGGCAGGTGGGGAGACTGGTTAGGAGGTACATCACGACCCCAGCAAGGGGCAGGGCTGTGACAGTGGATTTGGTGGGAACTTGCTGCACTCAGGCTGCTGATCGTCACCACCTTGGCGTGTGGTGCCCTCGAGATCCCCATCGGTGGGCCCAGGCAGTGTCTTCCCCACATGTCCTCCCTCTGGGGCACCCCACCACCGAGCTACACCCAGCAGAAGGCAGAGACGCTGTGCTGGGGGCACCACAAGCTCTGAGACTGTGCAGCCTGGTCCACATCCGTTCCTCGCCTCTTCCCAGAATAACCCCCAGAAGGCAAAGCGATGAACACAAAGAAATGCAGTGAGCTTGAAGGCAAATGCGCCCTAAGAACGAGGAAGGGTGAAGAACGGAGGTCAGGCCCTGCAGACAGAGGGCATCGTCACGTGAAGCCTGGACAGACGTGCACCGAGAGGAGGTGACCTTAGAGAGGTCAGTCTAGTAGGGTCAAGACAAGTGACAGAGACTGTATGTCTCTTTATTCTTTGAGATAATTCCAATTTGTAACTATGACATACGATGAAGGAGAAAAGGACCATGTCTCCACCTGCCCAGACCCCCGAGTATGGTCGATGAGGCCAGTGGTCCTCACCCATGGTGCCCCAGGGATGTCTAGCATGTGACCTGCACATCAGCTTTCGGCAGGCCTGGGTCTAGGTCACCAAGGGCTCAGCCTGCAGCTTTCAGAGCCATTGGGAGCCTGCAACTGGAGCCAGCTCAGCTTGGGCTTAGAGGGTTCCTCTAGCAGCTGGCCTGAGGCCAGGCTGTCAGGCGCAGACGCGCAGACGGACAGACGGTCATTGAAGAGGCTGCTGCGGCAGTGCAGGGAGGGTGGCACCAGCCAGACCAGGTGCCAGTGGTAGCAGTGGTGAGCACAAGGCAGAGCCACCCCATCCTGGTATTCACCTCCAGGGATGCATCCAGCCGGCCATCACGGACCCCAGGCATGTCTGTCTTAAGTGGTCACCTGCTGGCCAGTGGGACCCCTGGGAAAGAAGCTCTTTGCCAGCAGCTTCCCTCCCCCTAGACTGGCCCATGTGGTCACTCCCTGACGTCTCCTGCCCCCACCCGCACAGCTGCAGGTGCAGAGCCCTTGGCTGCTCTCTGGCTGCTGACCTTAAGCTCCATCTCCTAGCTCTTCATCCTGGCTATCTCCCTCACATGGTGGCTCCAGGGACAGCACCTGCTGCAAGGACCCTCCTGGCTTAGCCAGTGTTCCTGTGCTGGGCACCAGCCAGGCCTGCATCTGCAAAGCCTGAGCCCTCTGCCTCAAGGCTGCTCTGTCAGCCGACTCCTGTCATGGAGGCCTGTGGGAATACGTCAGTCTTTCCCCCTTTCCCCAGGATGAGGAGAGCGAGCTGGTCTCCGGCCCTCGTGTTCAGTTGTCCTGGTTTGTGCTAGTGGACTCCTGAGTCTGTTCCAGTGGAATCTATCTTCTCTGTGTTCCTCAGCTCCTCGGGGAGAGAACTGAACTGTCTATTTCTTGTTTCTGGTTCCACCCTCTGAGCTCTGAGCTCTGAGCCCAGGGAATGCTCCATGTTGTTACTGACTGGCTGGCTCAGGCTCTGTCTGCCCACAAGAGCTGTTTTGAGCCGCTTAGACTGAAATACCAACAGAGCGGGTTTGAGTGGGTTAGGCCTGTCCAGGTCTCTCTTCTGCACCTCCTGCTGCTGGAGACCATGGGTCCCCCAGCCTGAGACTCTTCGCCCCTGCAGGCAAGAGGCTGCAAAGCACAATTCTGAGAACAAGAAGGAGGCCAGGCTGTCCCTGCTGCCCTCTGTGTCCTCAGAACAAAGCCGGGCAGCGCTCCTCAGAGGGACCCCGACTCTCCAGATGAGCCTCCGCTGCTGTGATTGACATTGCCTTCCCCGGCAACTGCACCTGTTGATATCACCGAACACCTGCTCTGCCAGGTAGAAAGGAGCAACACAACCTGGCTTTCTACTTCCCTTCCAAGTCATCCTAGGAAAATCCAGAGGGGAAGGTGACCCTTGATATTAAAAACAACCAGCAAACTCGGAAGGTCCATCGTGACTCAGGAATTTACTTGGTCTAAATGCAGATATTGGAACCAAGAGAGACTTTACTATTATTGAGGTGGATTGGACCCAAAACAAGACAGGGTCCACTCATGGTGCAGATCTTCTAAACCCCAAACCCTACTTTTAGCAACCAATATTAAAAAATGAAAGAAAAATAAAATGCACCTGCACCTTTGTTTGTAAATACATTAAATACCTCCGATATAAATTGAGAATACTGGTTGACTTGAAAGGGTATGAATGGGGGAACATTTCGTAATAAATTCTTTAGAATGTTCAAACTTCTGGTACTATAGATTGTTTATTTAAAAATATAAAGAGAATATAGTTTTTAAAGCAAGAAGAAAGTGAGGTGAAAGAAACATGAAATAATCCAAGCTCTGGACAAACTAATGCTTCCCCCAGGAAGCCTGCCGCTGTGGCGACGCCCTGTTGTCCGTCTGTCAGGGTCAAGTGCAAGGGCAGGGCAGCTCTGCTGCAGAAACCAGAATGTGGGCTGCTCATCTCACAGGAGGGAAAGCACCAGAGCGAGTGAACGGGCTTGCTTTCCACTGCTTGGCGCTCCAGCAGTGCCTTGGAAGCCCGGCCTGGGGGCCCACAGGAGAGAACAGCCCTTCCCCACAGGGGCTCCCCAACCTGCCCCGGGCACGCCCCCGCCTCCGCTGCCCTGTCACCTTGCTTTGCATCTTGGTATGGAAGGTGGGAAGTGGACTCAAGACCTAGACAAGATAAAGAAAAGTGGTGAGAGAAAAGGGACCTTGAAGGGAAGACAGTGGGCACAGGGCAGTGTGGCTGACCGCTCTGATCCTGCCTCCCCTGGCGCTCCCCCCGCCTGCCTGACCCCACCTGCAGTCAGGTAGCTTGTAAAAGCCTGAAGGCTAATTCCTCAGCCTGTGAAGAAGCTCTCCTGAAGCAAAGGTCAGATGTGATAGGGAGTCCCGGGCCTCCCTGGAGAGCTCCCGTGCTTGGTGCCTTCCAGCCCTAGGTGAGGACCACAGGCTGTGGATGGCGAAGACAGAACTCTGTGGGAAAACAACCCCAGAAAGAAACCTCCTTCCTCTCTTCCAGGAACTGTCGGCTTCAGGGTGGTGTCACTCACGAGCTGCTTTCCATTTGCAGCTACAGGGAGCGAGGAGAGAAACAAGCACCGATGGGAATTCTGGGTAATGCTGCCGGGCTTCCCCACTGAGCCTGTTGCCATGGTGACACACTCCAGTGATGGACCACTTTGGGAGGGGGTACAAAGAATTGCAGAGAAGCATTGCAAAAAAAAAAAAAAAAAAAAGCAATGTGAGCCGGGGCCCGGGCCTCCTGTGTCCCTG
>PVHX01011799.1:0-62360 GCA_004024805.1 Geosciurus inauris
CCAGTCTCACTTGCAGTCAGATGGAGCCATGTGACAAGAATGTGGTCAAGACTAATTTACGTCCCCTCTGGAAAGAGCTCTTAAAAATCTTTTAGGTTTTCCCACCCTCTCTCTCTCTCTGTCCTCCCCTTACCTTCCAGACACTAGCAGTGGAGAACCATGGGGATAGGGAACAGAGATGCCTGGTTCCCTGAATGACTAGGTGGAGCAAAGCCTCCCTGTGCTCTCCTCTTTTACCAACTCACATTAAACTGAGCCATTGCTTTAATTGTGTGCTATGGTCTGGGTGTGGCTTACTTGCTTCAGTATGGTTCTCCAAGAGTCCATATATTAAAAATTTGGTCCCCAGAGTGATGGAATTAAGAGGTGTTGTGAACCTTTGAGAGGTGGGGGCCTCATGGGTGGTCATTAGGTCATTTAGTGTGCCCTTGAAGGGAATTATGGGACTCTGGCCTGTCCTCTTGCTGTCTCTGCTGTGGTTTGGATGTGACACACCATGATGTGCTGTCGTCCATTGCCCTCATAAGAGGCCAAACCAGTGAGGCTACTTGATCTAGGACTATGAACCTCCAATACTGTGAACTAAATGAACCTTTTATCTTTGTAGGTTACCAGCCTCAGTTACTTCATTGTAGTAATGCAAAGCTACTGAATACATTGTGTTAAGCCACTGAGCAATATTTTTTGCTGTTTGGTACAATCTCTCCTGACAAAATGCTAAATTTTGCAGATTAGCTAGAACCAAAGCAATAAGGAAGAAATCCTAATATCAAATGAAAACAGAATGGGGATTGCTCACAGTTATGGATTTCAGATTCTCTGTATCCTCATGAGCTGGAACAGCATGGGGCAAGGGGTCTTTTGACCTATTTTCACGCCCAGGCTGGCTCAAAGGATTCACAGATTCAAACTCACCTGCACTCCCAGTTTTCCTATATCTGTCAAGTGGAATGGATTGATGCCTCTCAAACCACAGAGTCCAGGTTGAGAGAGGGTCCTCCTCATCAGTTGCTCATCCCCAGCCCAGCAGTGGTGCTGCTGGCAAACTTTCCCTATAATAATCCCTAAAATATTTTGAATGTCCAATTAACACATCTCCCCACTCTTCCAGTGAGGAAGTGCTTCCACTTGTCTGACCTAAATTTCTCTTCTGATGGAAGAAGCTCTTTCACTCTTGTCTGTCCTCAGGGAGGATGCAGTCACCCTCTCACTTCTAGACATTTGCTGTCACCCCACCCCTGGCCTGGCAGTATCCCCGCATGCCCTGTTTCTAGGCTGTGTCTTCCCCTCCCCCACTGCCTACCTGGGCAAGAAGCAGTCACCGCTCTTTGGAGCAGGCACAGGGGGAGCCAGGCAGGCAGCCTCCAAGCTTTCAGCTACAGCCTTTCCTTGGACATTGCTTCGCTGGTCCAGATGGTGAGCTGGGTAAACAAGAAGTTCCTGTTCTCCATCAGCATGTCAGCGAGCGCCTCGCTCCCAGGCATCTGCCGAGCTGGGGGTATGATCTCCGTTTATAGTTTGGCCCTCCTCAGTGTGCCAGAAATGTGCCCTTGAGTAAACACTCGCACCACTTCCTCCAGGGAGAATGAATAGAGGGACAGGGCAGTGAGCACCTTGTTCCCAGTGGCATGGGGACAATAAAAATGTCACTTTGCTTCCCTAACCCCAGCCCATCAACCACCTAAGAGCCCTGACATGCAGGGAGACACCCAACTGATTCACCTGCCGATTTTTCTGAGTCTGTATTCAACTGCTCATCTACTCGTCTCCCTGGGCTCTGCCACTTACTATCTGTGTGATGATAAGCAAATTACTTAACCTCTCTGAGCATCTGTACTCTCAAATGAATTATGGAATACTACAAGATGCTCCCCTTACCACTAGGTGTTTAAAAAATGTATGTAAAAAATATCATCCTGAGGGATGTCCAGGCCTCTCTATAAGCATTAACTTTCCTTTTCCCTGGTCCACTCCAGTGCAATCCCCTGACATTATCTGTTGTCCCAACAAGAGGTAGTAAGGACCCTACATCAGTCTTCTGTTTCAGTGTCAGGGGATTGCTTTGAGCAGGTTCTCTGCTTGCTGATGTTAAGCACCTCCCCCCTACCCAAGGACCCTGCACTTTTCATCTGTTTGCTCTTGACACTCAGGATCAACTGCTCTGCCTCTGACCTCTGACCTCTGACCTCTGCTTCTCCACCACTGGTCTTGCTCTCATGTCAGTACCTATCTGGGGACGCCGCTATTCCGACGCCTATCATCTCTGTATCTGAGCTCCCACTTTATGTCAGTGAATGATCGAATTAATGACCAAATGAATGAACAAATGAATATAAATACTATGGAAACTGAAAAATGATATATAACCTCCTAGCTGTCTGGCCAGCCTTGAATCCTCAGACTTCATCCATCACTGTAGGGGATTCGTACTCACTATTAAAAATACTCTATGACATTATTTTTCTAGTTCTAGTAGGAGGTTGTGGCTGACACATATGTCTTAAAAGTCAGAGGAAAATTCTGCTACCACTTGTCTTCTGAAGAAGGACCAGGCAGAGACCAAATTTTGCTCTCCTATACAGAGCTTCCATAAACAAGAGGCCTAGGGGTCAAGATGGTAGTTCCTACACCTCATGTGACTCCTGAGTCCCCAAGGTGCTGGCTGTGGCCTGGGCAATTTCCTTTGCCCTGTTTTGAGGGCTGCTTGAAAGCTCCCTCTGCATCTGCAGGAAAAGATCCGAGTCACCAGCAGGTTGCAAGCAGAGGTGTGTTGGAGCCAGCCCGTGCTTGTTTGCGAGAACTAATTGTTAAACTTTCAGGAATTCTGCAACCCAATTGACATCATGTTGGTATCTAGAAATAGGCCACAGTGGGAGTACTTACCATGGGGATTTGCAAATGCTTCAAATCAGGCCTTTTTCTCCCCGAGTGGGTCGACTGTTAAACATTTACAGATACTCACTGGTTTGCACAGGTATGAGCCCTCACCTCTGAGTGCTTTGGGAAGCCAAAACAGCTTGGTACTTCTGTATAAGCCTAATCTTCCTCTATGTAGAAGGAAGGACTGTCCACTGCCTCTCAGCTCACAGATGGGCTCAGGGTCCCAAGTGGGTAGAAGAGAGGGCCTTCCCCATGATACAACATGAAGGAATATGGATCAAATCTCCCCATCCAAATCTTAAAACCCGCAGCTGCTCCTAAAGTATAAATTTCCTCTTGCTATTTCTTAGCACAAAAACCTTTGATGGCCTCCTACTACACCAAGATACAGACAAACCTTAATCTCCTTCATTATCTTCCCCAATCTCCCTCTCTAGTGTCCTCTACTCTTCATCCTTCCTAAACCATCTCATCCCCAGTCATAGATGGAGATTGGTTTTCTTTCTTTCTTTCTTTCTTTCTTTCTTTCTTTCTTTCTTTCTTTCTTTCTTTCTTTGGTACCAGGGATTGAACTCAGGGGTGCTCGACCACTGAGCCACATCCCCAGCCCTATTTTGTGTTTTATGTAATTTTAAGCAACTCACTGAGTTGCTTAGCACCTCGCCATTGCTGAGGCTGGCTTTGAACTCGTGATTCTCCTGTCTCAGCCTCCCTAAGTGCTGGGATTACAGGCGTGTGCCACTGCGCCCAGCTTGGAGACTGGTTTTCAAATACACTATTACAAATAGCCCTGGTTACACAACCTGCTCTCTATCCATGCCCTTTTCATTGTGGGAGACCACCTTAATTTTTCAAGCTCATTTTCTGGAATCAAGATCTGGAATGCCTGAAGGGCAACCAGAAATTAAAATCATGGTAGAAGGTATTGCTTCAGGCCTGGGGCTCTGGAGACAGACCTCCTGCATGTGAGTCTCAGTTCTACCACTTTCCTGCTATGTGACCTCAAGAGAGTTACTTAACCTCTCTGAGCTTCTGCTTCCTTGTCTGCAAAATGGAAACACAAGTAATGCCTATCTTATGGGGTTGCTGTGAGGATGAAATAAGTTATTGCACATCAAGGGCTCAGCACAGTATGGGGTACAGAGTTAGCATTCAGTAAATATGAGCTGATCTTATTACCATCATCACTATCATTATTATTCCCAGCCTCAAGTCATCATCGTCACAATTATTTATTCCCAGAAGCATAGGGAAGTCTTTGCTCATACATTCCTTTGTGTTCTGCTGTCCTGGAAATCTCTTCAGACCAAGAAAGTTTCTGGAAATAAGTCAGTGCCATCTGCCATCATCCCCTAATGCTGCTAAGGACAGGATTTGAAGACTCCTAGTACCCCTTTAACAGTCCTGACTTTCCATAACTCTTACAGAAGTCCCACACTATGAGCAGATAAGTGAACTAATAAGCCAAGTAGGAACATTACTTCTGAAACATACAAAGGCAGCAGGAATGTTCTATAAATGAGGCTTGATCCAGAGCCCTTTCACCTTGCTCAGCTAAGCATTCGCTCAGTTCACCTTCTTTGAGGAAGGCGTCTCCTTCTGAAAGCTACACGTTTCCAAACTGGAAGGCCAGATGGCCAGGGCCATCAGTCCCCAGACCTTGCCAGGACTTACAGAAGTGCCCTGAAGATGGGGTGGATCATCCAAGGAGATTTAAAAGGGGAGGGAATGACCCAGTAAAAGCACATGTGTTATGAACATTAGAAAATGTTCTCCACACTAATGCACTGCTACGGCAGCTCCAGTGAACCCCTATGGCCTGGCACGTGGCATTCAAACTCCCCAGCTTGCCAGCTCCCTCACCAGTATGATTCAACTCAAAGCATCAGTTTGAGATTCCAGACTGAGTTCACCACAAAGCAGACTCATCTGCACATATCTGAAAATGAATGTAAAAGGGGTGACCCAGCAGAGCAGGTGGCTCAATGAGGCACTGACACCTGCTGGGAATCGATGGATTGCAGATTGAACACACTTTCTAGTGAGAAACACCTGGAGCTGCTGCAAGAGTGGGGAGGAAGGACTGGAGTCACATCTGGTCCTGGTGCATAGCTGGGGTGGCCTGCCCCTGGACCCACACTCACTCCTATTTGTTGGGGAGTGTGAGAGAGAGTGGAACAGAGAGATGGGAAAGAGCTAGCGAGGTCTGCTTTCCATCCAGGGGTGCCAGTGGAATGGTTTTGTTTTTTTGTTTTTTGGGGTTTTTTTTGGTTTTTTGTTTTGTTTTGTTTTGTTTTGTTGGTACTGGAGATTGAACTCAGGGGTACTCGACCACTGAGCCACATCCCCAGCCCTATTTTGTGTTTTATGTAGAGACAGGGTCTCACTGAGTTGCTTAGCGCCTCACCATTGCTGAGGCTGGCTTTGAACTCGAGATTCTCCTGTCTCAGCCTCCTTAAGTACTGGGATTACAAGCTTGTGACACCGTGCCTGGCTGCCAGTGGAATGTTTTAAAGCAAGGAAGAGAGAGCTGTTCACCAGTAGCTGAAGGAGGACCAAGGAGGAGAGCCTGGTGATTGTCGCACAAGAGGCACGAGAGGAAAATCAACTGAGCACTAGCTGCCAGGATGAATTCGGGGGGCATGTGAGGTGCTTTGGGGACACTCAGAACGATGTGGGGTAGGACTTTTGGTGGAGTGGAGGCTTCTCTGGAACACAGCTTGACTCTACTTGTGAGCTGACAAGCACCCAGTTTGGTACCCTGTCCTGGAGAGAGAGGACTGGGCTGACTTCCACAGCATGCCAGCATCCAAATCCTGCTCTACCACAGACTAACAGAGGCAGGAGGCATGAGTGCACCCCCTGAGTTCTCTGTGTCCCCATTTTCTCACCTACAATTGTACCCACTTCTAGGGTAGCTGGATTAGCACATGCAAAGGGCTTGGAGAAGCATCTGGCATACAGTTAGAGCTCTGTGCTAGCTACATCACCCCCCTACCAGCATTGTCCCAAGGTAGAAAGAAGAGCATGAACAGCCCTGAGTCTGCTCTGGACCCAAACTGTTCAGGTATGAATTCCAGTATCCCATCCCCTGGCCCCATCACCGCCTTATTAATTGAGAGACAATGGGCAATGTACTTTCTCTGTACTTCAGTCTCTCTACAAGTACTTAAGAACTTTCATGCAGCATCTGGCTGATCTTGCTAGGCTCTTTACCACCCCCCGCCAGCACTCACCCAGGTGACAAGGCTGAGCCTCACTGCTGTGCTCTGCTCACGCTGACCTCCCGATAGAATACTCGCCTTCTCCTATTCATCTTTCTAAACCTGCCTCAAGCTGTTTTGTTTTGACAGTGACCTCTCGCATCTCTGACCTCTGACTCAAGGTGCTTCCACACTCCTGATCATATGGGTGTTATCTGACCCACACACCTGCCACTGAGGACCTACCCCGTACTGGACTCCCCGAAGATATGGGGAATAAGGTCATAACCAGAAAAGATACTTGTCCTCAAGGCTCAGGTTGAGGGAAGATGAAGAGGCATGTGCATCTGAGTTGACTTAGGCAAGGACAGTCCGGAGCTCAGAGGTGCGGAACGTGGGGGAAGGAATCCTCAGTAGGGGAGGCTTCTAAGGCATGAGGACCCATGCTGGGTCCTGAGGAAGAGATGGCAGCCAAGGGGGAGCTGGGAGAAGGGCACTCATGCTCATTTGCTAGGGTTCATGGAAACAACCAGACTGGGGGGCTCCAAACACATAAATTTATTCTCTCAATTCTCTGGAGACCCCAAGTCCAAAATCAAGGCACCCGTACAGGATGCTCCCTGCAAAGGCTTGTGAGGAGAATGCTCCCTTGCTGCTGCCAGCTCTGGTGGCCCAGGTGTCCACAGCTTGTGGCCCCAATCTGTCTCTGGCTCCACGTGGCTTTCTCTTCTGGTTTCCCTTCTGTGTGTCTCAGATAAGGATTTGTCACCAGATGATGCAGGACAATTGCATCTCAGGATTATTAACTAAATGGCATCTGCAAAGACCCTGTTTCCACATGAAGTCGTACTCAGAATTCCAAGGATCAGAACGGGATGGCCACCATTCACCTACTGCACAGAAGGATCAGTGTGAGTAAGGGGATGGTGGCTGGGGGATCTGTTTGCCACCCTCCCACAGACACTCTGGGCCTCGGAAGCCAAGGGGCCAACATTTGCTTCATGTTGGACTTGGCCTTGGACCAGTCCTAGCTTGATAATGGGGCTTTCCCACCTCCCCAACATCCTTAGCCTTCCTGCTTGCCAGCCACCTCTGGCCCATCTGGTCCCTATTTTTTCATCTCCACCATCCTCACCATCTCCACACAATCCCCACAACATGCACACCCAGTGGAGGAGGGAGAAGATGGTGGGGCTAGGCCCAGCCAGGGGAGCCCCTGGAGCAGGCCTTGAGTGGCCCCTTCTTCCAGTGACTTCTCTCGAGTCTGTCCAGCCCTGAGCCTGGCTCCAGCCCAGCTGGCACATGGTCCTTTCCTCCCTCAATCCGGGGCTCAAAGCCCCCTCCTTGAAGCCAGCCCCCGTTAACCCACCTGGCCAGGAGTAGGCATATGCAATCGGGGAGTTGGTTTCCGGTTCCATCTTCACCACGCATCTGCAGAGAGACTTCAGACCCACCCGGGACTGGACTTGTGTAGACCTCCATTTCCTTCATCATAATGCACAGAAAGTAACCCTGATTTGCTTGTTGCAACAGCGTATTTTTTTTTCATTTGTTCTTTTTACTTGTACATGACAGTGGAATCCATTTTGACATGATTACAAAATCAGGGAATATATTTTGTTCTAATTCAGACCCTAGTACCTCTCCTTCCCCTTCCCTCTCCCTACTCTCTGCTCCTTTCCCTCTATTGATCTTTCTGACATTTACCCATAGTTCTGTTTCTAATTAATTCCTTGTGGATGTACACAATGGTGAGATTCTTTGTGTTGCATTCATATCTGTACATAGAAAAGTTATGTCAGATTCACCTCACTGTCTTTCCTTTCCCCATTCTCCCTCCCTTGGATTATTCCCCCTTGTCTAATCCAATGAACTTCTGTCCCCAACCCTCACCTTTATTGTGGATTAATTTCCACATATCAAAGAAAACATTTGACCTTTGGTTTTTGGGCACTGGCTTATTTCACTTAGTATGATAGTCTCATCTGAGTGTTCTGGAGGTGGGAGTTCAGAAACGCGGGAGTCCTGGGAAACTGAAGGAAACAGGAACAGAAGGTAAGGTGAGAAAGGCCATGGTCTGGGTAGATCATTGTGGGGGCCATGAGAGTGGGGCTGTGTTTCTAGGAGCACACAGAGCTGTTCCCCACCATCCTGGCCTGTCCACACTGCCAAGTTCCGGTCTCCATGTCAGCTCCCACCCAAGGAGGGAGGCCTTGCCCAGGGTCCTACCAACACCTCCGGAGCCACACAGTAGCACCCTCAGGCTGCACTAGTCTGAAGGGATATGATGGTCTGCTCATGGCTGGTATTCAAGACTCTCTCCCTCATCTCTTCTTCCTCACTAGGACACTGGAACTCAGTGGGGGAACTGGAGGGACAGAACACCAACAACCAATCATTTTCAGGGCAGACCCAGACCATGGCCCCAGGGATAGGTTCTATGGAGAGAGAGAAACAAAGGGCACAGGAGCCAACTTGTTTGGGTGCTGCCAGGCTTCCTGTGAAGATGCACCCTCTGTCCATTCACAGCATGGCAGGCAGAGATGAGGACTTTGGTTCTACAACTCTGGAATTTTTCACCCAGGCCCCTCTCCCCACCTGCTCCATGAAGGTCTTGTGAACCTTGACCCCCAAAATCCCATAGGCCTTTGAGTGGCTAGCTAAAAGCCAGGTATGGGAGTAGGGGAAAGACAGGGCAAGGGGAGGCTCTGGGGATGACTGTGTCCCCACCTGGGACTGTCTCTATTTAAGTCCCTCTGAGGGGGACTTCCCTTCCATTTCCTTGAGTCCTAATTTTCCTTCTTCTCTGACTCTTCTGGAGCCGAGCCTGAGACCTTCCTCTGGCCACACACAGACCTCATTCACCCCTGGCCACCTGGCTGGGGCACACTGAGCCCCCCTTCTCACCCAGGACTTTAGCATTGCCCATTTAGGATCAGCTTCATACGCAGCATATTGTCCAAAACTGTCCATAACTCAGTGTGCTTTGTACAATAGTGCCATGGACAGAGGAGCTGGGGATGAAATCTGAGTGCAAAAATTCAGGGCAAAGAAAAGAAAACCTGGTAAATTCAACCAATGGCCACAATCAAAAGCAATGTCATTGCAGGTTCTGGGTGACAGCCAGGCTGCTCTGAACCCAAAGCCTTGGGTGATCTGAGGGAGAGGTGTGGTGGGTTCTTCCTGTGCTCCCAGCATGAGAGAGTTCCTGCCCTCCCCCACCTGAGGACCCAGCTTCTCCCCGCGCTGCTTAGGCCTTTCCTGACCACCCTGTCATCTGCAGGCAGGCCCACCCTCCGTGCCCCAGCCTCTCCCACTTAACTCTCTTCAAAGTCCCTATGAACAGTGCTGGATGATTTGGCCTCCGTAAGGGCTTTAAAAATAGACTGTGGATCCCCTGCAAAAAAAAAAAAAAAAAAAAAAAAAAAGGCCCTGGCTAAAAATAGCTCTGAGCATCTAGGGGGGAGAAAAAGAAACTGCAGCAAAATTCAACTGGAGCAGTGACTTTCCTATCTCTGATGTTCCAGGTCAGTTACAGCATGGAGAAGGCTGAGCGGGAGGGTGGGGAAGGGGGTCCTTCAAGGACAAGGGAGGGATCAGAATCACAATCTGCAGCAAGCACTTCTTTCTGTTCCCCGGATTCTGGTCATTGGATCCTTCCGGGTCCATGATGCAGCCAGGCAGCGTGCAACACAGCAGCAGAGAGCAGCAGATGCCTGGGTCTGTGATGGAGAGGATGGAGGGGCTCCAGGGTGGGGGTGTGGTGCAGGTCTGCCAGGATGTGAGTGGGCAGCCTGCAGGGTCCCTAAAGATGTGCATCCAGGGGGAGCCGTAGGGCAGCACAGATCCAATGCTGGAAGTACCTGCCATCCAAACAGCAGTGGATGGCAAAGGGGCAAGGGAGACGATATGCACCAAAGAGCAGCTGCTTCTGCACTTGGCAGGGCAAGGGGACCTCTGAAAAATGATCACTAGGCTAGTCTGAATTTACATCCAGGGCTTGAGTGCAGAGGAGGGCACCCCATGGTCTTTTGTATAAGATACTTTCAGTGGCCAGCAGTGAGGTGGGCTGTTTGGGAGATGAGAACAGCATGAAGACCTGGTTTTGCTTATTAAGAAAAGCTTTAGGAATGTTTAGGGTGGCAGTTCAGAGATTCCAAGCACACACACATATACACATACAATGCATACATACAAAAACACACATTTATACACACATGCACACACACTCATACACAGATGCACATGCACATTCATGCACACACACCTATACTCTTGCACACATACATGTGTGCACACCTACACATACATACATACATGCTTATACACATGTACAAAAATACATATACATACACCCCTCACTCGCGCACACACAGGCACACGCATAACTTTTCATTTACAATCATAAAAGAAGCAGTCTGCTCACTTGCTCAGGTGAAAACTAACAGGTAAGCTGGAGAAACATCAGGCTGCAGCTGGAACACAAAGGCCCTGTCCCTCTGTTGAGGTGTCAAGGGCCTGTGTCTGAGCAAGGGCTTTGCTTGTACTGGTCACTGGGTCAAGGGAATGCACTGGGGGTCAAAGGGCAGCTCGGGGTGGGGGGGCATAAGTGGTTCTGTATGCACAAAGTCTCCAATCTAAATTTTCACAGCTGGTGTTTCCCTGCCATTATTTTCCATAGAGATCACTCACCCCATGCACACAAAAGCAGGCACACGCGCGCGCACACACACACGTTGTGGAAATGTTTTCTTCAAGTGAATTAGCATTCAAAATACACATCCAGCTCACCAAGGATCTCATATGTTCCCATGTTACCTGGACTCATTCATATCTTCTCTCCAAAACCACTAGACACATGCCAAGAAAGGGGAAAAGGGGTTCTCAATGAATTAAATGCAAATCCCTGCCTAATAATTTGGGGAATACTTAGGTGGTTTTCCAAAGTTCACCAAAGCTCTGGGGAAGATAGGGCTTCACATGTGACAAGAGGGCTGTCATAGAAACATTAGGTGGCAAACTCTTGGTCAGGGGGCAGGCACTACATCAGTTTCTCCATCCACTGTGGTGCTCAGAGTATGCCTGTCCCCTAAAGTGATCAGCTCACGGGGTACACAGTGGGGATACGAGATGGCCCATAGACCACCCATCTTTTCAAGTTCAGGGCAGGTAAAATGCCCTCTTGGTAGTTTGTCTTCTCAGCCTCAAGATGGGCCTTACTCAAGGTCCTTTGCTCCCAAAAGAATTCCTAGACCTCCCCCGCTCCGCCCCCGCCCCGTCCCCCAGGGAAAACACCCTGATCAGCAGCATGACAAATGGAGTTGAGAAGGACCCCCGGCTTTATCCCCTCCACAACACACCTGGGTAGGAATCATTTTGGTCCAGGCGGCCCGGCCCTCCCCACTGTCTTCCTGCACAACCTCCTTTCTCTCCCTCCTTCACTTACTCCATCCTCAAGTTGGGCATAGCGGCGGTCTCTCCTCTCATACCACCGTCATGTGTTGCATAATGAGACTTAATGTGCAGCACTTTGAAGAATGGAGGCAACCATGACTTGGGAAACAAACAAGCCCCGTCCCCGCCAAGCCTGTGGCTCCGGATGGTGGCTCTGCACAAGATTGCCGCGGTGAGCTGGGTCCCGGCACGCAGCGTTGCAGTATTTTCTCCGAAGGTTTTTTGCTCACAGGCGCCTCAGTACTTTTCCTCTCATTCCCTTCCGCCTGAAAGAAATGGCCCTGGCTCCCCCTAGCGTCCAGAAGCTCATGGCGCTGATCTAGGATGTTTCCCACCGTTGTGGTAATTAGCCAATAGTTCAGTTACAACCACTCTCCTCTGTTTCCTTGGAGACTTAACTACACACGCATCTATTGCTTTGACTGCTGCCTATAAGCTCAAAAGAAAAAAATACCCAGGTTATTATTATAGAGGCCACTGCCCTGCACAACCTGTGCTCCAGGCGGGTAACACACACTGTGTTTCCCTGATCTGCAGCACCAGCCCTGCCTGGGAGATTGATAGAATCTTAATTCTTGGGCCCCTTCTCATCCCTAACCGATCGTTACCTCTTGGGGTTGGAGCCCAGGAATCTGCATCTTCAAAAGTTCTCTAGATGATTCTGATCCACAACAAAGAATGGGAAGGACTGGTAACCATCCATGGTATTTTGTTCCTTTAATCTCCAGAAGCCTCATTTTATTATTAAAAATCTGAACAAAAAGAATCTGAAAGATACTTCTTCCTTATTCCAATCAATAATAGTAATAACTGCATTAATTGTAATAAATGCATTAATGACTTTCCAGGAGCAAGAAAAGACCTTCCAGATTTGTCTCAGGATTCCCCTCCTCCTCTCCTTGTCATTCATGCTCTTTTTCATCCAAGTCCATCTTGGAATGGAGTCTGGGTCATTCAGGCATCTTTGGGAGGCAAAGCATGAAAATTAAAAATGAGAACCCTGTCACCAGCCCATGAGGCAACTTCAAAGAGCCCATATCAGTTGGCACCAGCCCACTGAAGGTCAACAGGCCCCAAAAGAAACTAGAGAGCAAGCAGGTTGAATCAGAAAGCCTAAACTTTAGCCTTGCTTTCAGAATTTTCCAGTCTATTCCTGTTAAATGCATCGATTACTTTTAACACTGGTAAGCAAGGAAAGGCTCAGGATCAGTTGACTGGTTCCAAGTGACCAATGTAATTTTATTTTACTAGTATTTTTAAAAGATATTTATGTAGGGGAGCGGGTACTTTTAATAGATTCCAATTTGCAGAAAACTGGCGACTAATGGGCCACAATGCAGGACAAATTGAACATACCACTATTGCAGGAATGACCTTGAATCAATTCCCTACTGGACAAGGGGAAGACTAAGGCCCAGAGTAGACTGGTACTAGTGGGACAAAGTTTTGCACAGAATCATCTTTCTATCTGTCACCAGATCCTTTCAACTGACTCCAGGTCCAGTTATCAGGTAACAGTTCTAAATAATTCAACCTGATTATTAGCCTGGTGGGATTCCAGAAAATCTCTGTGACCAACTGGTATTTGAACTGGAAAATCATTTTTCTAAAAGACACCTGATGTCTTTGCTGTGTCATCTTCTCCTGGTCCCTATACATAATTCCCCTCCACAGATAGCAAACTGGGCCAAAGTCCCCAGGATGTCAGTCCTCTGTGTGGAGCTCTCAAGGCAGTGTCCTGCTTCTGGCTGCTCTATTGCCCCTTCCAGGAGATTGGGGATACCTCACAGAGTATACTCCCACAAGAGCTCTTGAGATTGCCTTCCTGCTTTCACAGACCAGGGGATTTGAGAGCCTGTAACATCTGCACAGGAATAACACTTCCAGGGGCAGTTCATTGCCCACTTATCCCTAGACATCCGCCACAACAGGATGGCTGGCTGCACCTCTCTGCAAGGGAGGGAAACCCACAGTCCTAGAAGAAGGGCAGTACAGACTGTCAGCCCAGAATAGATTTGCACAGCATGTTTGGTTGGTCCTTCCAACCCGGAGGTGCCATGACAAATTCCAGGGTAGCTCGGAGGAGGTTGGGGGAAACTGGGTGATAGTGGCTCCCTCCCTCTAGTGGCATGTTGTCAGAAATCAAAGTGGCTCTGTCCAGTGAAGAAGGTGCAAAGGGACCTGCAGGACATTACAGAACTGAGAAGTGTGTTGCAAAGATTGTCGCACACATCACCTTAAGTAACATTCAGTTTGTAGTGGAGGCTGTTTGGTTTTCACCATCACATCCAGCATAGAAGACCTTGACTATAGAGTCACCCCTGCTCTATGCCTATGAGCCCATGACTGACTGCAGCAGGCCAGCACTGGGAGCACCAGCAGTGCTGGTCCTCTGCCCAGGCAGCCTCCTCCAGCCACTGTCACGCTGGCAACAAAACACTTGCACTTCTCTGTGGATTTCTTTGCTCCATTAGTTCGGGCGTGTGGTATACAGGACACAGAGCCGACCCCCAGCTCTAAAGTGCTCTAAGACACAATGACTCCATAGCCATGACTCTAAAATGAGCTCACAGTCTATTGCTCATCTAAAAGGAAGCTGAAGCATTTTTCATGACCTCCTACGTCTGCCTGGAGTCTGACAGCGAGCACTTTCGTGAACATTACAGAACTTTGTGCTCACAGCCTCCATCTGACACACCTTACCCTGATCCCTCCCACTCTGCCGCAGCAACCAGGTGGTTTTGTATTCTGAGGTGGAGCTAAAGAGAGAAAGATTCTCTTGTGTGGTCCACAGAGCCAAAGTCTCCAATCAAGTGTTCAATTGGGGTTATTGGCTCAGCCTGGAAGCCCTGTAAAAATGAGGCAAAGGAACCCACCCTTCCTGAGCAGGAAGAAAAAGTCTATGTTACCCATCCCATAATTGTAATGATAATAATGATGATGGTTAATGCTTATACTGACTTACTGCCAGCCAGTCAGCACTCTACTTATATTAACTCTTTTCATCCTGACAACAACCTTATATCATAGGTAATCCATAAACCCACCATTCTTGCCTGGACACCAGAATCATTTTAACAGTTGTCAAAGTCAGCTGGTTATTATAACTTCCTGCCACAGAGTATTGAAACATCACCGGAATTGAATCAACGTGGAACTCACTAGACAAGAGGAAAAGGCTTCCATTGTCCATCATGGACCTGGAAATTCGCTTGCCCTAGGTTATTCAGGTGCAGTTTTAAATCTCAGAACTACTAAGCGGGAAGTGACACTGGAGATCACCTAGTCCAACCCCCGGCTCCCCAGGCAAGCTAACTGGGGTATGAAGATAGCAAGAGTCTTGATGTGTTTCACACGGTGAGTCAGTAGCAGGGCCAGATCTGACTCCCAGGGCTCCAGATTCTTGGCCCAGAGTTCTTTCCCCTCTACTATGCTGTGACTGTCCAGCACATGAGCTGACGGATAGTACTGGAGTCTCCCCTTTGAGGGCTCAGCGCACTCCCTGGTTATCAGCCAGCCCACATGAGCTCAAGAAGCAGAATCCTTCTACTGTCAGCCAAAGGCACCTAAACCTGTCCTGGTAAATCAGTTCTGTGCCACCCTGCCCTGTAAATAAAGTCAGTAATCACCCCTGAAATGATAGACAGAGAGCAGGGACAATCTAGGCAGCCTGTGACAGTGCTCCTATCCACAGCATGAGAAGGAGCTGACTTTTATTCATCCACCCATCTTCTCTAGACAAGACCTCTCTGGTCCTCCCCAGAAGCTCTCATCAGAATTCCCTTCTTTTCCCCAAAGTTATTTTGAGTTATTTTGCTGGTGTCCCCCATGCACCCTACCTTTTCTTCATGCATCCTCTCTACCCTGGATGTTTTGACCTCCTGCTTTCCAATTTGATATGGCTTCCTCCAGATGTGACAATACTCTGTCACTTCCCATCTAGAGTCCTGCCAGTCAAGTCCCTGACATTTCCAGGAGAGGGCTGGGTGGAAAGAGAGCCTCCCAGATGTTTTCTCTTTGTTACTCTAGTGGGCTTAGACTTGGGTGGCAGTTCCCTGGTCCGAACGTACTCTGAGGTTCACTGGCCACTTTGTTTATGGGTGTTCTGTCACTTGTCTGTGAAGCAGACTTGCTCTGCTCTTGTCTGAGTGGGGAGGGAGAGGAACGTGAGGAGGGTAGTGAATACAATCCGGGGGTGGGCGCGTGGAGGAGGAGAGTGAGAGACTAGAATGAATCACGGAAACTCAGATGCATCCTGTCCTAGACATGGGGTCAGGAAGACAGATGGGGCAGGGGCGACAACAGCTGCCCCCTCCCACTGGCTTTTCCTTGAAAGAGGTGGGGTTAGGGGACAGTCAAACTTCAGTGTACCTGCTCTGAAACGTGGGGAGGAGTCTACAGGGTGCGGAGCCTGCTCCTCTGCCTGAGGGTCGTGAGGCAGCCCAGTCTGGGGGTGGGGCTCATCTGGCCTCCAGCAGCAGCTGGGGAAGGGGTCCAGCCTCTGAGCCCCCGTTGTTGGCTCTGCTCTGTTTCTTTTCTTCCATGCCTCACTCCAATCCACAACCTTAGAGTCGTCCTTGTCTTCGTTCTTTCTCTCACACCCCACAGCTAATTCTTCCTGTTGACATTCCCTCCAAAAGCTTCAGAATCGGTCCACATCTCACCACCTCCACTGTGACAGCCTGGTCCAAACCACCATCAGATCCCTTCTAGTCTCCTACCTGGTAATTCCATTAACACTTAAGTTCAATCATATCACCTCTCTGCTCAAAACTCTGCAGGAATGGCTTCCCACCCAGCTCGGTGCACAAGCAAAGTCCCATGAGGCCCCGGGTGACCTGCCTCCCCCTCCATCGCCCAGCTCTCTCTGACCTCATCTCTTGCTGCTCCTCTGGCAGCTCGCTGCCCTCCGGTCACATGGCCTCCTCACTGCTCCAAGAACACGCCAGCAGTGCTCACACCTTGGGGCCTGAGCACGTGCTACTAGTTCTGGGTGGAACATTCCCCCAGGTATCTACATGGCTCACCCATGGCCTCCTTCTGTTCTTTACTCAAATACTACCTTCTAGGTCAGGATTTCTCTAGCTCCCCTATTTTAACTCCACAACTCCCCCACATTTCCTGATTTTCCTCAACTCACATAGCACAAATAGAGTTTCGTTACTTATTGCATCAATTGCCTGTCTCTCCCCACCAGAACCTAGCCTCCTTGTTCCTGATATTCATTTAGTGAATCTCTGGTACCCAGAAAAAATGCCCAGCACATACTTGGTACTCAACAAACACTTGCTGAATGAACCAACAAACAAATGTTAGACACAATTTGAGAAATAGGCCTTCACAGAGTAGGAAGGGAAGCCTGGTGAAATGGGGTGTGTGTGTGTGTGTGTTTGTGTGTGTGTGTGTGTGAAGGATGTTTGACAACCACCTTCACTTGGATTCAACAATTTGCAAGCTCTTGATTATCTGTATATGTGTTTTAAACTTACTTATTAACCAATGTCAACACTTCACTCATTCTCTTGCTCATGAACTCGTCAGACATTTATGAGGGAAGTTCCATATAGGTGCTCTGCTAAACATGTGAGGAACATGTGGCTTAGATCACAGTCCCCACAGTATGATAATAAGGGCTGAGCACTCAGAACATGATGGGGAGGGTCTAAGCATTAACACAAGCAAAACCCAGCAACATCTAATTGGGAACATACATCCCGTGCAAGAAAACCATCCTAATGTGTTTTGCCACAAACAGGAAGACACTCGGAAGAGTGGCTACAAATGGGACCGTCCCCTCCAGAAATACTGGAAGAGCAGAGGATTGGTTGTCAAGGGACTTCCCAGAAATAAGACTGCTCTCTTTCCACTGAGGTCAATTAAGGGTGAGCAGCTGACAACTATGAGAGGGAGCAGCGTGGGTGTCTAGAAAGGTTGTCCTCTCTGGAGCCGGGAGACCCTGCACACGGTGTCCGCCAGGAGACCTTGTTTGCACACAGGTTCTGGGAAGGCATGTGAAAGACAACTCCGACCTTGATATTTGTCCAGTCACATAGATGTAAGAAGCAGATAACTCCTAGACATGGGTGATACATGTCTTGCCTTCTTGGAAAGTGTCCCCTGTCTGTGGTGACCTGCGGTGAGGATTCAAGTTCTTTTTCGACAGGTGCCCAGCACACGCTCACGTGTAGTGATGATGGCTGGGAAGCTGGTCAGGGGACCTGGCATCTCGGCTCTTTGCCTGGTTTTGTCAAAACCCCTTGATATGTCTAATGAACTCGGCAGCTGATGCTTTCACGCAGCACGACACACAGCCTCTGAGACTCTGCCATTTATTTATTTGTTACTTTTCCACAGCCACCTGCTCCTGGGTGGGTCTGCAGCACTGCCATGCACTTTCTGGAATCTCCAGTCCTCCCATACCTTTTCTCTTTTAACCACACCACCAGCATTCACCCTCCTCCTATAGCCTCACCCCAACATTCTGGGCCCCATCTTTGAATCCAGGGGGTCTGATCTCCACGTTTTCTATCCTGGTTGCTGCTTGTGCAAGGCCACCAGAGGGGCATCAGGTAGGATCATCCAAGGAGGGGTCTCATCTTCCAGGAAAATTGAGGGTTCAGGTCTTCTCTATCCAGCCACTACCAGAAATGTATGGAGCAGTGTGGATCATACATGGATCAGAACCACCGTGCCCACATTTTCCCTGCCAGGAAGGAAGGAGAACAAAAGGAAGTACAGTTAGTAACATGATGAAAAGATGTATGAAGAATGCCACCAAGAAACCTGAGGATTCTGGCCCATCTGGTAGTTTCACCGTGACCACATCCCCCCATTAGAACCCTATTCTCGGGCTCCCCAGTTTGCTCAGACCACCCTCCCACCATCCACTTGGACCCAGCAACTAACTCATCAGGAACTACCAGACATGAGCCCGAAGCCATTTCTGCATGACTTGTTTTTTTTACTGCTGACCTTAATTCTCTATCTTGAACAGTTCCTTAGTCCCCCAAGAATCAAGTCCAAGCAATCTGCTTGACTTCCAGACCTGCCAAGAGCATCCAGTTGGTTTCCCTCTCTACCGGCCATCTACTTATGCCACAGGGGGACATCTCTGACCCTCATCAGGCATTCAAGCCAGGCATATCCCTCCTTCCATGGAAGTGTGCTTGTCACGGCCTGACTCTTCCCTTACCCCTACCACCACAGTGCTCCTGTTTCCCACACCCACATTCCTGAATCCTCCCCTCTAGACCCAGTGAAGCTCCACCACCCTCATGAGCCTCTCCTGCATCCCAAGCACGATTGGTCTCTCTCTCTCTTCTCTGATTTCCTGGTGCTTTATAGTGTGTTCACAAGACATGTATGTGGTTGGTTTCTACTAGGAAGTGAGTGATATTTGCAGCTCAAAGTGCCCAGTGTCGGCCTCTACCAGGCCCTGGGTAAAGAAAACGAAACTCCTCATTTATCATCCCTGATGAGATACATGTGCCTCTGTAACTAGCACAGAGCATTTCAAGAGCAGACCCGTGGTTGTCTTAACACAAACCAACCAACACCACTTGCAACATCTATTTCTGCATGTGTGGAACAGGGCATGACAATGACAGGGTTGTTCCAAGTTTGCAGAGCTAGCCCAAGAGCCAGGTGTTTGTGAAACTCCTCTGGGAAAAGTGAAGAATTAAAAAACTCCAGGTGATGCTATTATCATGCCTCTGCCGTGGACTCCCACAGGATGAAAATAGCTAATACTTGTAATTTCGATTATTTAGGAGCCTGCCCAAAGGTCCAGCACTTGGAGCATCTTAGGATCTCTCTGAAGCATGAACTGAAAGGCAAGAGCACATTGCCTGCACAGACTAAGAGTCACGGATCTTCTAGCATGAGAGGACAAGGATGTCACCCAGATGCTTTCAACTGGCCTCATCAGTGGGCAGCAGCTCCTATACAGAGGTTAAAAACAAACGGGAACTGGGCGAGAGGGTGCACGCCTGTAATCCCAGAGGCTTGGGAGGCTGAGGCAGGAGGATCTTGAGTTCAGTTCAAAGCCAGTCTCAGCAAAAGTGAGGCACCAAGCAACGCAGTGAGACCCTGTCTCTAAATAAAATACAAAATAGGGTTGGGGATGTTGCTCAGTGGTCGAGTGCCCTGAGTTTAATCCCTGGTACACATCCCCTAAAAAAAAAAAAACAGGAACAAAAAGCAAAAACCTTTGTTCTTTGTGAAATCCCAGTGGTCACAAGTAAAAGGCAGCATTTTACCAAAAGGTAAAAATACAGATAGGTTTTTGGTTGTTCCAAATGGAAATAAAGAGAAAACTCATTACTCTTCTACACCCACGATTGAGGAGTAGATTGTGTCAGCAGTTCTGGATTCACAAGTGAGGAGCTGTGTCAGGTATCTGGACACAGCTTCCAAATGCCAAGGGTAACCTGAATGTAAATTATGCATTGTGAGCTCTGTCCCCAAGCTGACCTACGGCTTCATCTACCATGTGTCCTCAAGGAACATACCTATATGTTAGGGTAAGGTGAAGAAACAGAAAATTCCAGAAGCAGAAAAATACTTGGAAAACATTTTAAATCCTCTGATAATAAATAAGAGGATATTTTACGCATTCAACAAAATTTTTAAATCAAGATTTAAAATGGCAGGTTAATGCCAGGCACAAAGGCACACGCATGTAATCCCTGCAGCTTGGGAGGCTGAGGCAGGAGAATCGCAAGTTCAAAGCCAGCCTCAGCAATGGCGAGGCACTAAGCAACTCAGTGAGACCCTATCTCTAAATAAAACACAAAATAGGGCTGGGGATGTGGCTCAGTGGTTGAGTGCCCCTGAGTTCAATCCCTGGTACCAAAAAAAAAAAGATGGGTAGGAGAAAGGATCCTTCCTACAGCCCTACAAAAGTAACAGTAAGAAAATAATTAAATAATTTTCAAAGAGGAAGGTGGAGGTAAAGTAACAAAAACAAAAAAAACCAGGAGAGTAAATGATGGAAGGAAGAGCATTTAACTAAGAAAGGCAAGATATCTTAGTTAACTAAAGCATTTAACTAAAAGAGACCATTGAGATGAAAGTTGATTTAACCCCAGGGAACCCAGAGATGCTCAGAGTTGGAGATACCCAGTACAACAGAAGCAGGGTTGCGGGGCAGGGTTAAAAAATGATCACAGTGAAACACACCCTTCCAGGTCTTCTCTACCATCTTGGAAAGCCAAGCAGCTACACATCCACTAACCTACCAAAAGATGAGAAGTTCATTGCAGAGAAATTGGACCAGAAGGGCTGGAGTTGGGAACAGCTGTCACTGTGTAAGACAGGCTAAGAGGGTGCACTGAAAATAGGGGGCTTAAGTTTGTGATGTGAGAGCCCATGTGCTCAGTGGTGAGACAGTCTGCCAGCTTCCCTGCTCTGCTCCCAGAACAGTATCAGGCAGACAACTGGAAATCCTTTCCTGGAGGAAAGAAAGAATTCCAGAAGAGAAGACCTACAGCTATCGGTTCTCAGAAGTTCGCAGTGAGACATCCCGCTCCCAGCTTCATCACCTTGCAGTGAGCTCACCACTCAACAAGCCCAGACGCAGAACTGCCAACCAGCTTATTATTAGCACTTCACTCTTGAAAATAAACAGGTGTCCTCGTATGACAAACATCCAAGGAAAGCTTCCAACAGTTCAAAACAGAAGAGTAGAACAGGGGAAACAGAAAATTCCAGAAGCCGAAAAATACTTGGAAAATATTTTAAATCCTCGGACAAATAAGAGGATATTTTACATATGTAACAAGAATAGACTGCCATGAAAAATGAACCACCCAAGAAGAAAAGATGTTCTTAGAAGTTGTAAAATATGATAGCCAAAATTTAAATGCTAATAGAAGATCTAGAAGGCAATGTTGAGGAAGACTTCCAAGAATCAAGACAAAACTATAACAAAAATATAAGAATAAAGATAAGGAAACTTGAGAACCAGTCCAGGAGATCCAAAGTCTGATTCATAGAGTTCTAGAAAAAGAAAACAGACAAAAAGAATGAGGGGGAAAAAAACAAAAACTATCAATGAAATAATTAAAGAAAATGTCCAAGAATTGAAAAACATGTATTTCAGACCAAGAGTACTCACTGAACAACAAAGAAAGGAGATAAAACTAGTCATACATCAAGGCCCAGGACCATGGAATTTAGAAATTAGAATGGCATCAGATTTTACCAAAAGCATCACAAGGAGCTAGAAGATAATAGAGGTGATTTTCAACCTAAAATGCTATGCTCATCCAAGCAAGTAGTTTCCTAGCCCAGAGTTGAAGGAAAGTCTTGGATAAAGTCAAGTTGGAGGTGAAAGTTAGCCTGGTACGTCCACAAGTACTAGGAGGAAATTTACATTGTTCAGGAGATATTTTCTGAACCCCACCCTCCTTTTGGGCATCAAATAGTGACAAGTATATAAAACATTAAGCAATAAAAAGAAGATATTTAGTGACTCCATAGGAAAATAAAGTCATGTGTGAAATGAAATATAATTATAGCACAGAACACTAGGAGACACAATGAGGAACAATATTTACATAGTCATAATAAAGTAGAACTGAATAGTGAGCTAATAAATATCATGACATTTATACTGTAGTGGGTTGAGAAGGTCTATATAGTGGGGTGTTTGTGTATATCATGGAGAGTAATGGTGGGTGGTGTTAAAAAAAGCTAAAAGCTTTCCTAGTAGGAAGTCAATTTTTTAAGACTTGAAAAATAAAAATTAAAAAGCAACGCAAGTGTACTATTAGGAAGCATAGTGACAAGTCCAGACAAAACAGCTACAGAGTTGAAGGAGATTCTGTCTGGGGAATATAAGATGGCGGGGGCCGGGAAGAGAGTAGTCCACTGTCCATTAGCAACTTTATTGAAATACGTCATCTTTTAAGCTTAGACTAATATTTTAATTTAGAGGAAAAAAAATAACACATGAAAAATTCCCCAAACCAAAAGACACAAGTCTCCACAATGAAAACCCAAACTACTAAGGCTGCCATATTTTAGCACAAATAAAAAAAAACAAAAAAGAACACTCAGTTAAATTTGCATTTTGGATAAGCAGAGAAGTCTTTTAGTATAAGTATGTCCCAAATATCATAAACTTAATTCATAGTTTATCTTAAATTTAAATTTAATAGGCATCCTCTATCTTGTCCAGCAAGCCTATATCCAGCACATCCACATCAAAGCACAAGCACAGAGCCATGATTTCAAAGTACCAAGAAAAAGAGAGCATATTAACACTTGAGGGTGAGGGGGGTCACATAAAAAGAAATCAGAAAAGCTTTGACATCTCATGCAAGATTGGCAGTTAGGAAGCAGAGGAGGAAGACCTTCAGAAATCCAGAAGGTCTGGATATCCATCCTAGAATTTTATATCCATCCAATTATAAATGAAATTTGAGAATTGAACAGTCATTGTGAGGTAAAGGTTAAAACTGTACTTTCTAGGTAGGTTAAAACTTATCTTTTCTTAGAACTGACTGGAGAATTTCCTTTCCCTAAAGAGGAAATAAATCAAGAAAGAAGGAAACTAGTCCAGGAAAACAGAAACTCAACATAGGAGAGAAGGATACCCAGGATAATGGCTGTGCTGGGGCAGAGAGAAAACAGGCAAGATAGACTGGGAGGGTGGAAGCTTCCAGAATGGAAAATTTAGGGGGGAGCAGGGAAAAACCAAAAGTGTGATGCATTTAATACATTCTGTGTGATATGTCACAGAAAACAGTATCTAGAGGGATTTTCCAATTCCATTGGAGAGTTTGGAAAGAATTATAAATAGAAACACAGAAAATTAAACAGGTGAAAAAAATGAGGCAATTATTAACAAAATGTTTACAAGAGATTAAACAAACATGATCATAATGTACTGCTTTGCAATGCAGAAAATAATACTTGATAATGATAATGACATAAACACTGTTCACTAATTTAAACAAAATTTTATGTGGGAGGCAGAGAAAGCAGTACAAGGTATATGGCTTCATGTATAAACACAAGAGGTAATGTTCTAACCCTCAGAGTCAAGGTCCTTACAGTAACCCACAAAGCCCTACATGATCTGTCAGCCCACATTACCACTCTAACCTTAACCCTTAGTGCTCTTCCCCTTACTCACTTTGCTCCTGCAGTGAAGGCCCTAGGATGTTCTGTTCCTCGGTTATATCACATCCTCCCACCTCAGGGCCTTTGCACATGCTGTTCCTTTTACGTGGAGTGCCCTTCCCCGTGTATCCACAGGGTTCCCTCCTCCTGTACTCCAGGTGTTTGCTCAGATGCTTTTTTCTCAGTAAGCATCCCTCACTCTCCCACTTATTAAGGTTGTATTTTATCCCTGATATTCCCTATGTCACCCTCACCACTGTTTATTTATCATTCATAATCATCTGTAAGTAGATTACTGCCTCTATAGAAAGAGGTGGTTAGGGTAATATTTTATTTAAACATTTGCTTATGCTTCCCACTGGACCAAGGCTCCATGATCACAGGGAATTCTATTCCCTATGTGTATGCACAACTTGTTCACCAATATATTCATGCATAGAACAAAGTGGCACTGAGTAGGTGCTTTAAATGTATTTATTAAATGAAAAAAATAAATCAAGAAATAGCAGCATATACATTTACTGGAAAAAAAACCCAAAGGTAAATAAAAAAATAAATAAACCTGTTAAGATAATCGGAAGTGGTCCCTCTGAGGACTTGCTAAGGACAAGAGCGATAGGGTATGCTGGTTTTCCTCAGAAGCCTTATACTCTTGTTTGGTTCACCACAGCATTTGCAAGTATTACTTTAATAAACATTAAAGTGATTTTTAAAATATGGTCAGTTTTTAGCCCATACACACACAAATCATACTTTATCCAAACATTAAATCAAATGGCAACTGGTCACCTACCACCATGATTGGATGTGGTTTCAGTGTGTTCCCCAAAGGTTCATCAGCTGGAAGCATGGTCCCCAGGGTGGTGATGGAACCTTTATGAAGTGGGACCTGATGGAAGGTAATTGGGTCACAGGGGCTCTGTCCTCATACATCTGCGAGAGCAGGTTGTTGTAGAGTGAGATCACCCATGCCCTTCTGCATGCAGCCATTTTTCCTTTCCACTTCTCTACCATGTTGTGGTGCAGCCAAGAGGAGGGCCCTCACCAGCATGCTGATGCCATGCTGTTTGGATCATTCACCTTCTCGAATTGTGAGTCAAATATACCTCTTTATCCAGCCTCAGGTATTTTATTATAGCAACACAAAACAGATCAATACACCTGCAGCTTTATGTTATTAAGGCCTAAAAGTCATGCTCTGTTTCTTATCTGCCCCTTTTTCTCTTAGCTTCCACCTCAATCCATCCTGAGTCTTGAGGTAGCTCTCACCTCTTCATAGGTCTCAAATCCATTCACCTCCATCTGCATCATTATCGCCCTAATACAATCTTTCACCTGCACACTAGCAAAATTTGATAAATGGCCCACCCACATCCATCTAGTACCTCCAATCTATTAAATGGTGACTAGACTGATTTGGTCAAACACAAATCTGATCAAATGACCCCACAACACCTGCTTAAAACCTGCCCATGGCATCCCACACTCCTGGAATAAAGATAAAACTCTTACCCTCCATGCCTGCAATTGTCCATACCATGTTTCCCCAACCCCAGGCCCTTTGGCATGCTGTTCCCTCTGCCTGGAATATGGACTCCACCTCCTTTGACTACTTACTTCCTATTCATCATTCAAACATCAGCTAAAATGTCATTAAATTATATTCCCCTATTTTAGGCTCTCCTAGTATTTTTGTGGATATTGGTCCTTTGTAACACTTGCCACAGTTGCAATTTTGCACTCAGACTTAAGTTAATCTATCTGCACCCCTCCCCATCCCCAACACACACACACACACACACACACACACACACACACACACACACACACACGAGGGGGGGGGGCTGAGTTCTAAGCTTCACGGAAGACGTCATTTGTTTCATTATATTCCAGCTATGTTTTACAACTACAACAACCAATTTAGAGCCATGTAATCTACAACAATCCATTGATTACATGGATCTAAATTTTCATTCATCTGTCTCATCTCTACCCTAAAATTCTAGAATGTGGAGGCTGTGTGTTTTTATTTCTTTTTTATTTTTATTTTTTTAAATTTTTTTAGTTGCAGATGAACATAATGCCTTTATTTTATTTATTATTTTTATGTGGTGCTGAGGATCGAACCCAGTGCCTCACGTGTGCAAGGCAAGTGCTCTACCACTGAGCCACAACCCCAGCCTTGCGTGTTTTTATTTTAAACCCCTGTCTCCCTCTCTTCTCTATACCACCAGTGTCCATCCTCATACATGACTTCTGGAAATGTGTGCTGACATGAAGTGTGCAGATTATGTGTTGCACATAAATGCTGTCTTGGACAGCTGTTACCAAACCCTCCTTTACACTTTGCCTTTTAGACAGTCATTGATATATTTCCAGCATTCCCCATATGATCTTGAAATGTTTCCTTTAGTCACAATCCACCATACTTTTGACTGGCTGAAACCCAGTGACCATCTGACTGAGGCTAAAGATTCATCACTGTAGGCAAATCTAATGATTTTCATCTTGTCTCAACTCTGTTAGCACAAGGCTTTGTGTTGTAGATATGAATGTGTTTATTTTCCCTTATTTTTATAAAATTGGAGCAAAATATACAATAAACTAACCAAATTATTGCACATAGTTTGTTTTGTTTTGTTTTTTGGTACCAGAGATTGAACCCAGGGGTACTCGACCACTGAGCCACATCCCCAGCCCTATTTTGTGTTTTATTTAGAGACAAGGGCTCACCGACTTGCTTAATGCCTCACCATTGCTGAGGCTGGCTTTGAACTCACTATCCTCCGCCTTAGCCTCCCAAGCCACTGGGATTACAGGCATGTGCCACTGTGTCCAGCAGCACATACATTGTTATACAAAGCTGGTAATGTCAACTGGCTGAAAGGGCACCATGAGAAAGACCTCTTATCTGCTAATGCACATAATTCCAAGCTCAGCATCAGACAGGTCACTAAGGGGTTCTAAATTTCAACATCTAATATTCCCACTTGTTTACACTACCAGTGCAATTAGGCACTACCTGATAATCCAATATAAATTTAACCCTTTGCTGAGTAAAATAAGTTTAAATTCATCCTTTTTTTCTTCCTATTTACCTGAGAAACCAAATATTTTTTAAAGTTCCTTTTAAAGAGTAAGACTATCAGGTAGTCTTCCTTTAAAATAACTCCCCTTCACATACAAGCAGTAATTAGTCATGGGGACTCCCAATTTTTTAAATTCTGCAATATAATACAACTGAACCACTACACTTATTTTTAAAAATATATATATATATATATATAAATGTTATATTTTAAAACATATATTTTTAAAATACCCATCTTTCCCCCCAAACCAGTGTCTGGCATTAGCTATTGGGGATCACATCTTTAATGGGCTCCACTTCCCAGAGCTTGGACTATGCCACGTCAGCAGGGAGAGGCTAGGACCAGAATCTGCGGGATCTCCCTTACTGGACCCCATGTGCACCACGGACCAACTTGATCACATCACCAGCATTCATTCTTGTCACTGTTTCAGGAGTGAGGCTCAGCAGCTGCTCCCCGCCATCCTGCCATTTCTGTGAGTGACATGTTACTTCCTACTCTTTTCCAATATATCATCCAAGCCCTCTGCATGCCCAGAGAGGTGGAGCTGTGGTGTGCAACAAATTAGGGCTCCAGTATATGCTTCAGACACCCACAGGAAAATTGTCAGGACCCTCTCAAAGCTTCAGCTCACCCTTATCTTTAAGGGCATTTTATGTCACAATCATCTACCAGAAGCAACTTAAACAAAAAACTATTCTATGCCTATCAGATTAACACCTTCCCCACAACCCCCAGCTAGAATATTCAGGAGTGAGAAGTATGATTCTCCAACAGATTTCTTCCATCTGTTAGCCTCAATTTCTATATCCATCCACTTCAAGGTGGAAATTTTTTTATGATTCCCACCGCCCCCAAAAAAATACTCATTGTAAACAATCCACTCTTCTGCAATTTAAAAGGCAAAAAAAAAAATTTTTTTTAAACACTAAAAAATCACTCATGTCCTAAATGAGAACATCTTGCTTTGGAAGTCACACAAACATGGCTTTAGATCACTTACTTACTTGATGGCCTCATCTAATAAATGGAAATAATAACTGAAGTCACCCCACAGTGTGAGGATTCAAGACAGTGTTGGTGTTCAGTAACTGGCTACGGTGTTCAGTAATTGGCATTTATGACTACTAGTGTTACTGATATGCTTTAGAGTCTTTTTTCTATATATGTATGTATGTATAAAAGACTCTAAAGCATATCAATAACACCAGTAGTCATAAATGCCAGTTATATATGTATATATAGACGTGTAGAGAGAGAGAGAGAGAGAGAGAGAGAGAGACGTATACATATCAATGTGTATGTTTTATGTTTCCATGAGGTAACTTTTGCATGCTAAAGGGTTATTTAGGAGATACATTGTTTTAAATAAGTAAATAAATATTCATTTTATTAAGGTTACAAATCCTTAAATCAAGTTCTTCCTTAGTTTTTTAAGTTTAACTCACAAATTTTATTTTTCTATTCATAAGCAAAGTTTGCCTGTTTTTGTTTTTTTAGCAAAAGCATGAATTCCTTGAGCATCTTTAAAAGCAAATAGTAATAGAACATTTTTAAGGTTATATGTTATACACTGAATGTTTGTGTCCCTCTACTCCCCCAAATAATTCATGTGCTGAAGATCTAACCCCCAGTGTGGCTTTATTTGGAGATGGGACCTCTAAGATTAAGTGAGGTCATAAGGGTGGGTCTCTGATCTGATGGGACTAGTGTTCTCATGAAAAAGGCAGAGAAACAGAGCTCATTCTCTCTTGTATGCACAGACGAAAGGCTATGTGAAGGCATAGTGAGAAGCCAGGAAAAGAGCCTTCATCAGGAGCTAATTTGATGACACCTTGATCACGCACTTTGCTATAGTATGGATGTCCAATGTTGCCCAAAGGCCCATGTGTTAAAGGCTTGGTACCCAAGGTGAGGCTACTGGGAGGTGGTAGAGCCTTCAGGAGGTGGGGCCTAGTGGGAGGTCTTTAGGTTATTAGGGGTATGCCCTTAAGGGAGTCCTAGGACCCTAATCCCCTTCTTGCCCTCTTTTGCCTCCTGGTAAAAAGGTGAGCAATTTTATTCAACCACATACTCCCACCATGATGTCCTGCCTCACCTCAGGTCCAAAGCAACAGGGCCAACCAATCATGGACTAGAACCTCCAAAACTGGGAGCCAAAATAAACTTTTTCTCTTCATAAGTTGATTATCTCTGGTATTTGTTAGAGTGACAGAAAGCTGACTAACACAGACTTCCAAGCTCCAAAACTGCCAAAAAAAAATTTGCATTGTTGAAGTCACCCAGCCTGTAATATTTGAGTAAAGCAGTCTGATCAGATAAATTTAATATGAGTAGCAGTGAGGATTCCCAAATATTTTGGAAAAAGTAAAAAGGTTAGAGGTCAGCAGTAGGGAAAGAGAAGCAACCCACACACTCTGAATGGTACCATCCCAGGAGATGGCCAGACTTGGAGGTAGGAGGCCTGAGGTTCCCAGTCTGAAAGATGCAGAAACACTATTGGGTTTGTGAAACTGAGACTGATACTCAGTCTTAGATTCACCAGATATAGCAAATAAAGATACAGGACCCCCAGTTGCACTTGAATTTCAGATGATTTTATAATATTTGGACACCCTTATACTACACCCTTATACTACCCACTGTTTATATAAATTTCAAATGTAACTGGGCATCTTATATTTTACCTGGCAACTCTACCCAATATAGATATAATGTCTTCAGTACAATTTAGCCATACATGTCAAAGTCTTTAAGGCATATACGATCTTCAGCATAGCAATTCTACTTCCAGACATTTATTCACAAGAAAAGAGATAAACATGTACGGGCAAGGCTATTTATCAGTGTATCATGCTTATGATCATGAATAAGTGAATTAATAGAAGATGGTTAAATAGTTATGGTATTTCTATTCAAATGTAGGCAGTCTTAAAGTCCTAATTTTTATGATCTATATTTATTAACATAAAAGACATCCAAGTTTGAAAAAGATAGTAAAGTAAATTTAAGTTTGATTTTATATCAACTAAGTATTTTATATGCACAAGACACATACACACATAAACAAATCTGGAATAATTACGCCAAGATGTTAACAGGAGTTATCTCTGGATTTTGAGTAACTTTTACTTTGCTCTCTATACCTATATGCACATAATATCTCAATAATCAGAATAAAAGTACTGTCATTTTGAAAAAAGTACTAGTGATATTTAGATAAAAATCATGTAAAAACATTATTTGGTAGTTCTGTAATCTTATAAACTGAAGCAGCAAGTCCATGTATGGTTCCAGAAGTTCCTTACACAAAGTCTGGACAGGTTCCTCTTCCTATTTCAGTGTTGGTCTGAGTAAGCTATGACATCTTTCTTCTGCTGAAAGAGCCATTGAAGAACCTGGATGTAGTAAAATACTGGTTTCTGATTATTTGTTTGAAGAAAGGGTGTTACTTTCTTGGCTACCCAACATTTTATCCTCTCTTTTCATGATGGAGTACAAATTTCCCTAGAGAAATGAAAAATGTCTCTATATTCCATGCTCAGTCTAAGTCCTAGGAGTAAAAGCTGCTCCAGCCTTGGCTCCAAGGTGTGACCCAGATATATCTAATTGGAGTATACCATTCCTTTGGCCTAATAATTTGTCCACACACAAGCAGAAGGTGAATTTCTGACCAATGAAAATCAGATCACAAGCTTTGTCAGGTCAAACACTATTTTTATTGAACAAGAACCTGGGAGGGCATATGCCTGGATTTATTAGCTATCTTGCTATCTTTGGAAGCCAACATGAAGAGCCAACTGCATTAAAAGAAATGAAAAAAAAATTTACCGCATAGATCATACTGTACCAGTCACCCAAGTTTAGATGAAGTTACATGAGTTAATGAAAGTTCCTTTATGATTATTTGAGTAGTCAAATAAAGCTAACTGTACTTAATTAATTACAGAACCAATGAGGCCTAAGTAATATAGCCTAATTATAATGATAATTGTTTTATTTATCACTTACTATATTTAAGATATTTTAACTACACTAGCTCAAACATAGACCCATTCATCCTTTGAGATAGACATTATCTTCTCTGTTTCACAGATAAGGATCCTGTGGCTCCAAAACTTAAATAGTGTACCCCAAATCACATAGCCAGCTAGATGAAATCAAGGTAGCAAAACACGAAAGTCTATGTTCTTCCACTGCACCAGGATTGACTTAGAACCCTCAATTCTGGACTCATATCACAGAAAATTATTTTATTGGACTTTGGTTCACTACCAGTTGAGGCAAAAAAAAAATGTATATATATATATACCAGAAAGCCTAACTTCCCCCCAAATAGCTCTGAGTTGAAGCCAAGCATATAAAAAGTACACAGAGCCTCAGTTTAAAGTGAGGAAGGAAGTTATCTGGGTGCTAGCATTTATTTTCTCTAATTTCAAAGCAAGAATCAATATCTGAGATTTTAGCTCACTTGAGTAATGTCAAAAGCCAATCACTAGTATGAGTCCTTGAAACATTACTTAAATTAACTGGATAGCTGCAAACCTCCTACTTTTTATGGGCCCTACCTAAAATCATCTAAGGTGGCCATTAATGTAGACCTGGCACACAGGAGTTATCAGATCATCTTACAAATATACATAAGCATATAAACAAAATGATTCAGACACATTTACCCATGACATGGAATTCTACGTAGAATTCATTTTCTTACTTTTCACAGTGACCCAACATCCCTCTCAGGAAAATAAGGTACAACAGAGAAGTTTATTTAAAAAACAAAACAAAACCTCCTAGATCTAATAAGCAAATGTGATCATGTCACAGGCTATAAGATCAATGTGCAAACATCAGTTGTATTTCTACACACTAGGAATGAACACACAGGAACTGTGATTATAAATGCAATGATACTGACAACTGCTTTTTTAAAACACAGGTAAGCCTGCATCTAACAGATCATGTAACAGGGCTTGGATGATGAGAAGTACAATGTGATGACGAAGGAAATGAAAGTATATCTAGTTAAATGGAGAGATGTAGTGTGTTCTCGAATTAGAATGCTCCAGATGGTAATGATATCAACATTCAAATTGATTTATAGATTTAGCACAATTCCTATCAAAATCTTAGCAAGACTTTTGTCCATGTATAGTTAATTTGGAGGTTAAATTTTATATGGAAAGGAAAAGGAGCAGAAAGAGTGAAGGTGATTTTTTAAAAGAAAAATAAACAGGGAAGAATCAATTGACCAGATTCCACAACAATATTTAGCTGTAGTAATCAAGCCTGGTAGGTGAATGGACGTATGCATGAATAGAACAGAATAGAGCCCAAAGAAATAACCTTACATAAGTATGGACAACTAAAGCAATTTAATGCAGGAAGGATAGATTTTATAGCAAATGTTACTGAACCAATTGACCATCTATCATATGGGGAAAAAAAACTTTGGCCTAAACCTCGTGTTACATAAACAGAATGTCCATTTCAATGTCATATTTAAAACTAACAAACTTTAAAGAAAATGTGGGAGAAAACTTTGAGGACCTCTGGTTTGATAAAGAGTGTTAGATTTTACATCAAAAGCACAATCCCTACATCAAAGTATTGATAAATAAAATTTAATCAACATTATTAACAATCTATGGCTCATCTTCTTAAGAAAACACAGATAAAAACCATTGACTCTGAAAAAGTACTTGTAAACTGTTATGCCCAGATCATGGAGTCCCCAAAGACCACCAGGGAGACCAAGGCACGTATGTAGAAGCAAAGAGCCTTTATTCAGGCTTAAGCTCGGTCTCTCAGACTTCACCAATGCAGCGGGTCAGTGCAGAGAGCTCTGAACAATGGCTGAGCAGGTTTTTATAGGGGGAGGGGACAAGTGGTGGTAGTGGACATGACGTATGCATCCTATCATTACACAAGCACCAATTACAATTGTACAGCATCTATGGTGACAATAGTGACCATTCAGAGTTTGAGGGGTATCTGTAACATCTGGTGAGACTCAATCATGGCTTTTGGGAATTTTTTGAAAATGACCAACTACAAGATGAGTTTAAGTGACCTACGTGGGGTTAAGCAGACTCAGACCTCAGGAATGCCAGGTATGTGATTTTTAACCTCTGTCTGCTCTGAGGGTGGTCCCAGAGTGGCTTCAGCCTTGAGCAATGTGTGTCTTTTCCCAGAACCAAAACTCATGCCTACCAGTTTTTCTGGAGGGTCCAAAGCCTGTCATTGGGTTCGTTTTAGCTCGGGTCTTTCATAAACCACATGTTGGATAAAATATTCATATCTAGAACATCTAAAGAACACGGACAAGCAAACTATTTAATTGTAAAACATAAGGGGACATTTCCCTGAAGAGACTACACACATAGCAATTAAACACAGGGAAGGAAACTCAACTTCCCTTAGTATCAAGAAAATGCAAATTGAAGACCATGGCAAGCTATCACTACATTCCTATCAGTCAGCTGCATTTTTTTTTAAAAGAAAAAGAACAGCAACAATAGTAAAAATCCTGATAAGTAAGGTGTTGCATTCAAAGTCAGCAACAGGTTAATAGTAAACAAATAGAACTATTGTGTCACATTTCACGCAGGCAGCACTTGAAAAGCAGAGGACCAGGGTAGCTTCTGTTATCCTCAGTGTCTGCTCTCCCAGGAACACTCCAGGAGCAGCCTCTAGCCTACTGCTTTCTGGGCATCCAAGGCTGGGAGCAAGCCTGGAGGAATGGAGGCAGCAGACAAAGCCCTCCCTTTGTTTGTGAATAAGCCCATTTTTCAACATCACATCTGTGCTTGATGACTTTCCGGTTGAATGCTTTATGCAGGATGTTCCAGGAACAAAAGAGATGTTGTACCCTCCACACTGCCCACGGGAGGGCTTCTCAAGCCCCTAGGTGGGTGTAGGGGACATCAGCTAGGAGATGGAATGTAGGAGGCCCTACATCTCTGAGGTCAGTCAAATGATGACAACCACAATGGCACCACCACTGCTCCATCCTGAGCTCTATAAATTTCCTTCTCTCTTGGAGAATGTTCTCTGCAGCCTGGTGCAGCAGCACCCCAACACAAAGGTTCTTTTGAAACTCACCTCTGAGCTGCAGAGCCCACACTGGGCCCATCCAACAGTGAACTCCTAACCGATGTTCAGCACGTGAGTGTTGCCCACCTCCCTGGATTCCTGCAAGAGTGCCCCCCATCTATTATGTACCAAGGAGGGGTGCGTTGAGGGTCTGCCCCTGCTCAGGGTGTACAGGGGTGCATTGTCCACAGAGAATTTAAAAATGACTGCAAAACTGGCCAGAAGTCAGACCACTTTTTATTTTCGCGCCAAATATAAACAATGTCAGTGATAAAATATTCCTCCTTGCCAGGTGGACCGACATAACACCTCTCCCAGAAACTGCCTATCCTACCCTCTGCTCAGTGGATAGCTAATCTTTCCTACTCCTGTCTTTACTTTGGCTGGAGACTTCATTTAAATATGCAATCCAAACATGCCCTGCCGGGGGATTTAAAACTCTTCCTTGCTCCTGTGGCCACCAGAAGGAATCAGCTTCTGATAGCTTCATGGCTCTTCACCATCAGAGCCCAGCCTCTTTCTCCAGCCTGCCCTGCACCCTTTCTCCCACTTCCTGTGCCCCAAGCTCCCAGTTCCTTGAACATACCATCTCATTCTCCAGCTCTGTGCATTTGTTCAAGCCATTTCTTTTAGTAAGATTTTTCTTTTCAACCTTGAAATTTCCAATTCCTCTTCCGAGACCCAGCTGATGTGTTCGTTTCTCTGGGGAACCTTCCCTGACCCTCTCCAGCCCACAGGAAGAATCCAGAGCACCTGCTATGTGACTCTGTGTCATTGTAGATTCTATCTGCTCTGCTCGCGCTTATTAGTTTCCCTTAAACGTGCTCTAAGAAAGAGTCAATTCCTAATCCAAAGGTTGAGCCAAAAATAATTTTGCTGAGCTACATCTTGGTAATTAACTGAGTTACTACTGTGCCTTCAACCAGTCTTCACAACCAGCTGGCTTTCCAGTTCTTGGCCCGTTGGGTCACAGCAAGCATCTTTTCTGTCCATATGATTCACACTCTACGGAACCAGTTGGGTAAGTGGACCTAGAGCAACTTTGTGGTCTTGCTTTCTCTCTTCTTCCCAGAAGTCACCTCTAAAAGCTGGTCACAGATTTTAGTTCCAAGGTACCTAAGAATAAGAGATCCTCACTTTGGCCTGTATCCCAGCCATGTGTCTCAAATCAGCCTTTTCACCAAGAACACAGAATTGCAGGCAACTGGAAGCAGTTTTAACTAAATACTAACTAGATACTAAGTAGTTGCAGCTTAACTCCTGTGTTGTTTGTTTTCTATCATTCTCAGTGAGAGGTCAGTGGTGAGTAGGAGTGAACGGCTGGGTAAGATCCAGGCCCTCGTGCAAGCCCTAAGGCCTGCCCCCAACCTCTACCACTCACCACTGTAACTTACCACAGCCAGTCATTCACCAGTCTCAGCCCTCAGGATGTGGTCTCCTTCCAAAGACTGAAGTCCTGCTTATTTTCTGTTTCCTAGAGCCTGGCACATTTAAGCTGTAGAACAACGTCTCCTAAAGGGGCACAGCCACCATGTAGAGTGTCCTCCACACCCTACTGATTCCCAGCCCAATTGCCCACTCCTGCTTCTTTTCATTTGGCCTCCGTTCCCTGTTTTGTTCGGGTTTCTGGAAGCTAAAGCTTCAAAGAAAATGGATCTCTCCCAGCCCTGGGGGGTGACCCCCACTGACTCTAAATCAATCACAGTGTTGGGCAGGTAGTATGTGCCTGAAGCCCCAGCTACTCAGGAGGCTCAGGTAGGAAGATTGCTTGAGTGGCAGTTCAAGCACAACCTTAGCAACATAGAGAGAGCCTGTCTCAAAAGTTAAAAGAATAAGAATAAACACATCAGGTTATCCTACCCTCCCTGTGATTCCAGTTAGGGAATGTCCTAACTGCGGCCTAAGGCTAGTGGGAGTGGCAAGTTCTGATCCCTAGGAGGACCTGACCCTTCCTGAATTCAGTCACCGCTGTGTGAGCACAGGAGGCCTGGAACTGCGGCTGCCATCTGTGAGCACAAGGGGAAAGTCAAGCAAGCCTCCAAAACAGAATCCTTCAAGCCAACATCATTGGCTCTGGCAGACTCATTGCAAAAATGGTTCCAGTTCCCCATCTGACCTTGGTAATGTGACCTGGAAGCTCCTCCCATCAGGAGGCGGAGTCTATTTCCCTATTATGGAGCCTGGCTTGACTAGATCTTTTGTTTGTTTTTAAATGCCACTGTCTGATGTAGCCAACAGCTCCTCAAAAGAGTGCTGCTGAAGAATAAAAAACAAAAAACAAAAAAAAGAGGAGGGAGGGGCCTAAATAATTCCAAAACCACACCAGCTGCAGAAATAAAGAATATTATTGATGTAAGTAGAAAGACCTCTTTTCTTTTATGGAGCAATGATTAATTGCTAAGCATCTCTAATCCTCATTAGAACACTCTGTAACTGCAATCCCCCTCCCTGTTTTTTTTCTTTTGTTTTTTGACGGATATTTTTGTTTTGCTCTATATTGTTTTGCATTGCTGGATGGAACCCAGGGCCTCACAAATGCTAGGCAAGGCTCTACTGCTGAGCTACATCCCCAGCCCTATGATCCTCATTCTATAGTTAAGGAATCAATGCCCAAGTGTGAGAAATGTGCCCAAGGTCCAAATGCTAATGAGGAGCACAGCCAAGATTCAAGCTCAGCTCAGTCAGATGCTGGAACCTATGCAGTTTCCACTGAACACCATATAGTGCCTAATTACTATCATTTCTTCAAAATCCGAGCTGAACATAAGCTTCCATAATATATTATTTGTCAAGTCATTACCTCTTAGCCAAGAGAATATGTGAATTAACTCTTTGGACACCAAGATCCAACTGTGTTATAAAGTAGCTATAGTGGCCATGTGGTTTTGAGCCAATCAAATGATCTCTCAGGTCTTCAATTCTTTATTTCATTTATAAAAAGGGAAGTGAAGCAAGAAGATGGATCAGACCCCTCCTAGTTTCCTTGACTGGAAGGTTTTCTATTTCTCCCACAGTGTCACCAGTCCAGGCTGAACCAGAGCCTTTTGTCCCAACTAAGCTTTCTAGGAAAGACTCAGACTGGCTCAGGTTCAACCCTAAGCTCAGGTCCAATCCATTGTGGGGGGATGGGTCTGACAAGACCAATCTAGCCCATCAGCTGTGGATGATGGGCAGCTAAGGAGGTTACTGGGTAGGACTCTTGGGCCGTCTGATAAATGTCAGACAACATCCAACTAGAAAGGTAAGATCCACCAAGCCAGATGTTCTGGGCCACATGCAACTCCAGGGACCACTGTGAGAGTCTGTATCTCTCCTTCCTATGCTTTGGGAGAGAAGAGCTGGCCACTACCCTCCTCCTCTCTGCTCCTTCCAAATCTTATCCAACAGAAAGGTCACAGCCATACAGGATCATTGTATAACAGGAGAGGGACAGAGTAGGAGGCTGACCTTGCTAGCAGAGAGCGTGCCTTTCCTGAAAGTCAGTGTGGAGAGATCAAAAGCCACAGAGGACACCACAGACCCTCCATGCCAACTTGCAGTGTGCAAGCCCTGCAAGAGGAAAATAAAGATGTCACTGCACGAAAAGCTGATGGTGGCTTGGCCTCAGTAACCAGGCTCCCGCATCAGTAGGTGAAGGGAATCCGGGAAGATCAGCACTTGGTACTCCTCCCTAGGTGCAGCTCTGCTGCCTGCATCGCCTGTAAAGCCAAACCCCGCCTCCTCCATCCTGCTTCCCCAGCATCCCGATGGAGACTGCAGGATGCTGACACAGAAAGCCTGCAGTCGCTGGGAGCTTCTCCAGGATGCAGCCTGTGCAAGGGAAAAGGTTTGGACAAGGAGAGGAAGAGGAAAGAGAAACAGAAGTCCTTGGTTTGAGTCAGGGAGAGATTTTAAGCTGAGAGCTGGTTGCTGGGTGGGGGCTGTGGAAGGGGTGCAGGCAGTTCCTGGTTATGGCTTTTTCCCCCCCGACCCACCTTGCGAAGCTCCTGTCAATCCAGAGGGGGAACTCAGCAGCAGCAGGAAGTGGCCTCTCAGGAAGCACTCAGGTGGGCTTGGGGTTACTGGGAAGCAGGGAGGGAGAGGGCATTCGTGCAGGGGCCAGGGAAACCCCAGTGGTGGATGTGAAAATCCTTGACTGGGTGGCAATAGGGGAGAAGGGGACACAGCTGTGCGACAGCCTGGGTCTGGATGGGAGTCTTTTGGTGCCGGCGATACACTGTGCTTTCTGCAGAGCAACAGCAAAGAAGGGGTTGGCTCTGGGGCTAAGGGTCAGCATGTCTGTCTTCAGACCACTGTGGGTGATGTGGGCTGTCCAGGCTCCCACGCTTTCTGTCCCTCAGTGTCATCCCCTAACTGGTAAGTGGGATGGGGTGTGGGAGGAAGGTACCACTGCACAGTGCACAGAGAGGCTGAGGAGGAAGGGCTGCAGTAGCAGGGAGGTGGGTAAGGAAGGAAAGAAAGGGCTCCCGAGTGAGCACTGAGAGAGGCACCTGCAGGAGGCAAGCACTGTTTCATCCTGGGAGACTCTCAGGTTATGGAGGCTGCTCTTCCCAAAGGGCCTGGCAGAACTGGCTGTAGGCGGGGCAGAGAACAGCAGCTGCTGACACAGAGAGATGCTATGTGACCTTGTGCAACACAGTTAACCTCTCTGGGCCAAGGGCAATCATAATACTGACCTTTGTGGATTGTCATGGTAGACCATAGCAAAAGAGAATTATAAAATGAATAAGTGTTGTTCAATAGAAAATGTAATAAAATTTCTTGGGCAGGTGGTGTCCTAATGGTTGCACACAAGACTTCTTGAGAATTTTTTTAATGTTGCACCTGGATCTTGCCTTGGATAGATTATTCAAATTACGGCAAGGGACATAAGACAGGCAGGAAGATATTTTTAAATCTTCTTGGGTGTTTCTGATGCTCTGTAAAGTTGAGACCCACTTAGGGGTCATAGGAAGTCTAACATCCTGAAATAATCACTCAGAGCACATGTATTGAAAAAGTGGAGTCTCCAACTTCTCTCAAATCTACTGAATCAAACTTTTAGGGAGGCCTAGCAGTCTCTGTATAGCTAACCCTTTATATCCACGAGTTTTACACCCATGGATTCAACCAATCTTGGATCAAAAACGTTCAGATAAAGATTGCATCAGTACTGTATATGTACACTATTTTTCTTGTCATTATTCTCTAAACAATGTAGTTTAACAAATATTTATATAGCACTTACATTTTACTAGGCACCCAAAGCATCCAGAGATGATCTAAAGCATACAAGAGGATGTCTAGGTTCTATGCAAATACTACATTGTGTTACATAAGGGACTTGAACATCTGGAGATTTGGGTATCTGTGGGGAGTTCTGGAACCAGTCCTCTTCAGATTCCAATGGACAACTGTATTTAGCAAGCAAAAAGAGCAGTGTAGACATGTTTATTCCAGCAAGGAGTTTGCCAATCATCTCCTTTCCTACTGGATGAATAATCACACCTAGTGATGCTTCCTGACAGCACAGGGAGGGGACACATTCTCTTCAGACAGCATGTTCAAATGCTTGTTTTGAGGAAGGGGTCTTGCTAGACGACAAATCTAACTCCATTCCTGCTCCACTGAAGTGATGGTCCAATTACAAAATAACAAATTTCCCAGCCAGAGAGCCTCAGAACGTTAAGATAAAAAGGAAAGCAGGATGAGCTATCTATAATCACACTGATGAGCCATGTTTCTGTGTTTTGTTGATAATGTTGCTCAGGATTCCTTGCTTCACATTCTGTCTGCTGACTGTTCCATTCATAAGGTTGTACAAACACACACACACATACACACACACACACTCACTCCACCCACATCAAACCAGGAATGGGAGAATGAAGGAATAAAGGAGCCTGTGAACTGGGATCAGGTGACTGTGTTCCAAGGGAACACAAATAATATTAGTTATGAAAGGTCCCCTAGGGGTTGTTCAGTTCAGATTTTGGATCTCACAGGGGCAATATCAGCAATACCAGTTGAGAGCAGGACTCTGTAGCCAGACTGTCTGGGGTGAAATCCCACCACCCTGCTTCCTGGACAGCTCCTTCCATGAAATGGGAAGACAACGGCAAGCAGCGGGATAGGTTAAATAGGTGGGTACCGGCGCCTGGTGTGTGGTGCACAGGATGGATGTTTGCTTCTCTGAGCACTGTTAATGATGATTTATTCCAGGCAAGGAAGCTGAGGCCTAGCAAGATGATTGCTCTGTTCACACTCCCTGACTCTTATGAGAATATCGCCTAAGGAAAGAATCGTGAATGTGAGCAAATCTCTACACTGAGAGTGTTCACTGTAGCGGCATTTATAAGAACAAAAAGACAAGCAACAGCCTAACTGTCCAACAGTGCGGTAGGTGACAAAAATGATGGTGCATTTCTGTGAAATTCATGTGACAATGGCCTGGGAAAACTAGAGTTATAATGTGAGGTTTTTAAAATGAAAGACTGCATGATTTCTGTAGGAATATAGATACAGAGACAGAACTAGTGTTCTGTCAACAAAATATCAACACAGGGTATCTCTGCTTGTGGAGTTGTGGGGATTTTCATTCTCTTCCTTATAATTTTCTGAATCATATAAATTTTTCATAGTGAGTGATATTAGAGTTAAAAAAAGTGTTTGTTTCCAGGAACTTGCTCAAAGCCAAACAGCACCTTAGAAGCACAGAGGCTTTCCACTGCCATCCCCAACTCAGGCTGGATTAGCAGCAGTAGTAAGAGAAGCTAAAACAGATGAACAGACACAGATGAACAGAAAGTGGCAAGATGTGGTAGAACCATGCAGGGCTGGGTCCCAGCCCAGAAGCTTCCCGGGGCAGAGCTGCAAAGGTTTCCCTAGACACATTGCTCAGAACTTTCCATCCTAAAGCTGCAGTATGGCAGGATGCATGTGTGTGCCCTGGGGATTGCTCATAGTCCTCTCTCAAAAATGGAAAGAAAAAAGCTTCAGTGCTGTGTAAGGATACCAGAGGGTTCTACCAATGTTTCTTTTATCCTTTCTGCAGTCTCCCTAAGGTGCTGAGATGCAGAGAGCACTGGTTAGCATCCCCGCTAGTCTGCATTCTCACTTCTCCTTAATATAGAAGTGCCTTTCCGTGCCCAACATTTTTCCAATCATAATGCCAAGGTGCCTGACACAGCCAAAACCAAGGAATGTTTATTTTGCAACATCAAAATAAAAAAGGATCTGGAAACACTTAATAACTAAGATAGATCTCATCTAAGAAAAATAAAAAGGTAGAAAGAAAGGAGAGGAAGAAAAGGAGGCAGAGAGAGGGAGGGAAAAGAAAAGCAGAAAGAAGAGATTTATCATCCTTGATACCAGATAAAATTATTACATCTCTCTAAAAACTTTTCTATAACCTGTTCGCTATTTTTTTTTTAGATGTTAAGTTCAGGTCTTTGTATATAAAATAAGAAGCTGGAACACATGAGCTTTGAGATTCAAATATTTCATAGAAAACTGAAATTTTATCAAATCCAACTCTTTTTCAAAGATCACCCCAGTGGCACCAACCAAGCAATAGTGTGATTATGGAAGTGATAAAGGAGTGATCGAGGAAGGCCCCTGAACACTTGGTGAATGCACTTGATTCATCATAGGACCTTCAAGCAGAAACTCAATTGTCTAATCCAACTATCTCATTTTATAGATGAGGACACTGGGCCACAGAATAGTGCTATTGGCCAACATGTGCTGAGTGCCAGACAGGTGACTCGTCCTGAGCCCCATGGCAGCCTAGTGACAGACCCAGAATGAGATGCAATTCCCATCTGTCCCCACAGTCCATTTGTTCTGATTTTCAGTGGACTTAAAGATGAGAGAAAGAAGCAGATATCAGCAATGCTTTCTCATGGCTCAGGATGTCCAGAAAAGGAACAGGTACAAAGGCATCCACAGGCAAGAGCAATAACGTCCTTTCTTCTTTTGACTCTGAGCACAGAAGAAAAACCATGGAAGAAAGGGTTTAGTCCTGAGCCAGCTGGTAGAGGAGAAGATGGCGAGCCTCAGGCCCACTTAGGATGAGCAGAAAAAAGTCAAGGTTGAGTTCTTCCAGCAGCCCAGAGAAATTCTAACCAAAAAAGAGCTGCCCCGGAAGAACCCAGAGAGACAGAGCAAGCATTGCACTTGAGAACAGTGTTTAGGGAAATGGGAAAGAATATAAGAAAACCCAGTTACTTATGGCTCACTAATGATATCTGTGTCTTGCTCGGATCGTGAATAAGTTTTTATAAATATTTCAATAGTAAGGTAATGTTCTCATTAATAGGTTTAGTTAGTTAGAATAGTGCTTGTAAAAACAAATGTGATAATCTTTGATTTGGTTAAGAACAAGCAAAGATTGGACAGTTACACCAAAGGGAAATGATGCAGGCATCCTCATCCATCTGGAAGAGCATCCAAATTGTGGACATTTGCTAACAAAGTAGAAGAGAAACTGAATCTACAAAGACTAACTCCCACACTACTTTCTTAAAGACTTCTATTGAAGAAGGCTATAAAGGGCCAGAGGGAGAGGGTGTCTCCTTGCACATTATTCAGAGCCTGATCAATAATTGTAAATATTGTGACTTTTCATGTAATATAAATTAATAGACTGACAGCTATTATGCATGGGTTGTAAACAAGAATGGCTACTGGAAATGAAAGAATGGAAGGCTCATGATGGTTTTTCCATGAGAATATCATGTAGGACCAGTGTTCTGCAAATCACATTTGGGGAACTCTGCCCTGTAGTTTACATTCTAGGTAGCATGGCCAGTTGAGTATCCATCTCAGTGGAAGACAAATAGGAGAAAGGAAGTTTAAAGTGCTACAGGAGATGTATAACCAAGGTAGGAGGAAAACAACTTAATGACAAAGATCGTGAAGTTCAAATACAAATAGTTCAAAGGAGTCTGTGCTATCGATGCTCTTTCTCTGGGGATTCTTCCAAATAGGTCTGGAATAATTTGGAAATGTTTCTAGTGCACAGCATAGTGATGGATTCCAGGAGTTTTACCTAAGTCTCTTCCTGCTCCATTATTCTGTGTCATTTTGCCTTATTCTCTATTTATGTACCATTAAGTGAGTGCAGATGGCTTACTTGCAAATTAAACACATTCCTGAAATGCTGTGTATAAAGCAAATATATTATTTGTATATGGAGTCATATTTTCCACCGATATAATTCCAAAGAAGAATGTTAACCTCACACATCATCAAAGGCGCATTCAGATGTCTATTCAGTGGTGGAGGAAGCAATTCCACCTGTGTCCTGAAGCAGCTCCTGAGAGCTCTGCTCCCCAAAGGCCAACCCAGAAGCCAGGCAAGGGACCACTGACTGGAGCACACTGTCCACGCTCGGTCATGCAAGCTCTCCATCAAGCCCCAAGCATGTAGGAAGTTCTCACTGATCCCAGGGATTGAGAATGAATATGTCATCTTCTTTCTCTGGGCCCACTTATATTAAAAAGCACCTCTGCTAGCAAATGATTCTATTATACATACAACAACAACTTTTCCGAAAGGCATCTACTGGAAAAAGTGAAGCAGAAATGGAGGCTGAAATGGAGGCTCAGGATGGATTTCTTTTAAGTACAGCCTGATTTAACTTTTGTTTTGTCCGACTAGAAAGGGCAAATATTTGGGGAAATGAAGGTACAGGATCCTTTTACTTTTTTTAATTTTTTTGATATCGGGGATTAAACCCAGGGGCACTTAACCACCAAGCTACATCCCCAGCTCTTTTTATATTTTATTTAGAGACAGGGTCTTGCTGAGTTGCTTAGGACTTCGCTGAGTTGCTAAGGCTGGCTTAGAACGCACACTCCTCCTGCTTCAGCCTCCTGAGCCACTGGGATTATAGGCGTGCACCCAGCAGGATCCTTTTAAATTCTGGTTTTCAGAAATGAAAGATATCTCCGAGGAGAGAGGACCCACGTGGAGTCACTGATCTCTTGGAATCCCAAGGATTTTGAGCTGATTCTAGTCCCAATAGCTGTGGTACATGACCTCTTGAATTCCAGCCCTGAAATATTTTAATGAAATTATAGGTAAAACTAGAAGGTGAGGAAAGTCTTTCTGATTTCCTTCCAACAGCAATAAGGTTCAGCAATAAACTTCCAAGGCAGGAGATTCCACCTCAGAGCTAAAACCTACTGAGAACAACCCAAGATCTGGGAACAAAAAGGGATCTGGGAATGACGATGACATCACTCCCACAACCGGGCAAGTGCAGAGCCTGAGCTAAGAGCCAGTCATTGTCCAGAAAAGTGATGAGTCCCTGCTCTTACACCCTCTCCATGCTGGCCAGCAGAAATAGAGTGGAATCTCATTATCCGACACCCTGGAAGTAGGAGGCAGTCCTCAAATCAGAAATATTCAAACACTGAACTTTGCCTGCCCTGTAGTTTACATCGTAAACGTCCCCCCAAAGGCCTATGTATTAAAGACTCGGTCCTCAGCTTGGTGCTATGGGGAGGTGGTGAAAACTTTAAGAGATGGGGCCTAGAGGGAAGTTGTCCAGTCATTGGCAGGGTATGACCTTAAAGGGGATAGTGGGACCCAGTCCCTTCTTCTTCCTCTGTCTCTCTGTCTCTTCCATATCTCAGCACCCACCATGATGTGCTATTCTCCCACCAGAGGCCTAAAAATGTGTCTGCCCAGTCATGGATTGGAACTTGCAAAACTGTTAAGTCAAAATAACCTTTTTGTCTTTATAAGTTTATTTATCAGGGGTGTTTGTTACAGTAATGGAAAACTGACTAACACAGCCTGATTGCTCATTTTAATCATTTTAGATAGAAATCCTTAATTGTATCACATATTTCCCTGTCTGCTTAACTGGACAGAGGACACACCACATTCATGTTACCATGTGGTACCGTCTCCATTCAGCCTCACAATTCTCTCTCCTAGGTCATGGGGACCATCTTCTCCCCATTATAAGCTTCCATTTCCATTCTCATTGTCCTTTCTGACAGCTGCATGCACTCCTATCTCATCTAACCTGCTACATCTGAACCAGAGTCAACTTTGACACATTAATTTAGATCATAGAGGAAGATTGTGCAGAGAGTCCACAGTCACCAAAGTCTACAGGGTCATAGGATGACAGAGCTCAGTATAGTTTCCCTAAACATGGCATCATTTGGTCTTTTGCTTCATAACTTTTGGCAGGAATGGACATATAGAGAAATGTTTCCTATACATGAGGAAAATAAGCCCATGGGCATAATGAAAACTGACCAAAGGCCCCAGTCTCAGCATCAGGAAGGCTCATGGACAGGCTCTGAGCTTGGCAGCAAAACCCCAGGCTTCTGATCTCATGGATTAAGGGTCCTTTTTACCTTTCAGAGATTTTCTTTTTCTGTTAAATTTACTGACCTGGTGAAGGAAATTGTCATGGATTGGAAATCAGGAAGGAGAGTTACTGGAAGCAAAAAGAGACTCAACTTACTCTGAAGGGAACAGCTACAACCCATCTCCTATTGATGATTGTTGGAAAGCAGATCAGGCCCAGACCTTTTGTTTTTCAAAAGAAACCAAAAATCCAGACCTGTGTGTGAAATATTTCAACACCTCCTAATATTGCATCATTTTTGTCACACACAATCTAATGACTTAGGACCTCTTAAAAGGAGTAAACTGTACAGTTTTAGGGTAGGCACTCTGGTTGCACTCCAGAATTTCTATAGTCATGTAAAGCCATGTATGAGAAGGTTCTATATGCAGGAAATAGATAGATAGATAGATAGATAGATAGATAGATAGATAGATAGATAGATAGATAGATAGATAAAATAACAAAACACATACACACTTCCAGGTGAGTGCTCCTATAGGTGCATACATGTGTGCTCTCCTGGGTGAATGTGATCCCTGCTGTGAAGCACAAAAAGAGTCACTGCAAGGAACACAAGCTATTTTCCCCATCATTCCAGACCCTTCTTCTCTTTCCAGCAATGCCAAATTGCCTTAAGGCAGCTGAGAGTGCCTGTCTGATTTATGGCTCAGCTACCATGGCTTCTGGAAACTTTGTTCATTCTCACCCTAGTCCTATGATTTATAAAAGACATCTATAACCCAACAGCAACTTTTCTTTCTCTACCAGGCCAAGCAAGTGCAGGAAAGAGTGCAGAAGCTGGTTTCTAGTTCTCAGAGCATCTGAAGTCGGCACTCTTGGATAAGATGCTAAATTTCTGAATTCCTTCCTTCCTTCCTGAATCAAATACAGAAGCCTTGAGTAATCCCCTGCTTTTCTGATATGGGTTCCTCTAGCTAAGCCTGCTGCCTTGGTACCCTGGAAAGTCTGAGGAGGGAAAGATTAAATTGAAAATCACTTAATTCCATTTCCTATGGGAAGCTCTGCTAAGGAGTTTGGTTGGATAAGAAATAAAGAAAGTCATTCATTAAAAAGAAAATATTCAAGTAATCCTTAGGTTTCCATTTTCTGTGGAAAAGGATGCTGGGATCAGAATCAGTAAATGTGGATCCCAGACTCAGCTCTGCCCAAGTGCCTGTGTGGTCTTGAGTTAATCATTTCACTTCTCTGCCTCAGTTTCCTCCTTCATAAAGAGAGGCATTTACTGCCCCTTCTACCTTTCATATCCTGTTTGTGACCTTCAGTACTGCCCTTGGCAATGCTCTGGTGCTTGGAGGAAGGTTTAAGTGAAATTTCTCATTCTATTTTGGCTGGAAATGAACCTTGTTGGAAAAATATATATATTACCAGTATATCCATCCTATTCTTCCAAGAATCATTTGGATGACATTTCTTCACATTCACTCACATCTTAAGTGCAATTATTTAAAGAAATCCTGCGGCAAATCTTCTAGGCAAAGAGCCTTCTGGCAAAGCACACAGCTAACCAAAGTCTATTTTTTTATGTCATCTTTCATTTAAATGTTTGTTTCAGAGAACAAAACTGAAAGGCGGGTTCCCTGTCTCTCTTTGAGAGAGCAGGTGGTCCCGGGCCTGCTCTCAGGTAGACATTCAGTGTCATTGTCAGAGCTGTGCTTTGCTGAGAGTTCATTTCCTGCTAAGCCCTTTAACTGGCAGCATCGTGTATGCCTCACCACAACCCTAAGAGGCAAGTATCAGCTTCCTTGTTTTGCAGATGACAAAACTAAAGCTTAGCAAGGTCAAATGAGGTGCAGACCCAAGTTCAACTCCAAAGGCAGGCAAGCTCTGAATCTAGCAACAGGAGGGCAGTCGTGCTGCCTTGTCCTGGTCTGGGTCCTTCAAGAGAAGCTGAAAGGGTCACAGCAGTGTGCTGAGAGCATGCAGAGCATTCTGAGCTGTACTGATCCCCCCACCCCACCCCCCCAAGGAAAGCTGCAGTAGTTGCTCTCTAGCCAGGAGGAGGTAAATGAGACTCACATGGGTAGAAGCAGCTGGCTTCTTCCACCTTCAGGGGCTCCTCTCCCTCCACCTTTGAGAAAGACAGGGAAGCTGAAACACAACCTGCAAAGTGGAGAGGGCACAGTGGGACATGAAAGTGGTCAGGGGACCAAATGGGTGGTGAGGATGATGACCAGAGGGAGGAGAATGGAACAGAGTGACAATAGCTCTATAGAACAAAGTTCCATATATCTGAGATGTTGACATAGACATAAGAGAAATCTCCACAGGCTTTCAGAGCCCCATGGGGGGAGGGGAATAGCACACCTGCAGCTTCTCCATCAGACAAATTCGCATGTAAATAAAAACCTATACACACAGTTAGGAGCCACAGCTTCTCTCCTTCCTCTTGTTCAGTATGGGTCAGATGCTCGCTGCACTCCATTCCATACCATCTGTGATAGACTACACATAGCCACGTGCCCTTGAACATGTCACCACCTCTCTGACCCTCAATTTTTCTTCTCCACTAAGGAGGAAAACAACCTGTCTGCCTACCTTGTTTTGTTGTAGTAGGCATATGATCATAATAGACAATTTTTATATAGTGCTTACGGGTTTAAACATTGTACATGTATTAATCTATTTGATCCTCAAAACAGCCCTGTGCTATCAGTGCTATTTTTATACCCCCACCCTAACTGAGGCTGAGGCTCAGAATAATTTGGTAACTTGCCCCAGTGTCACCCAGCAGAGGAGGGACTTGAACCCAACCATCTGACTCTAAAATTTGGGGCCCTCACCACTTTATTCTAGAGCTTGATGCCCGAGGAGAGCACTGGGTGGGTCTGAAGGCTTTGTAAATGGATAGCGATAGCGTCCTTCTTGTTTCTGTTAGGTCTCCCCGCAGAGGGCAGGCTGCACAGCAGGGTCTAATTCACCAGGGAAGGTGAAGACTGCAGCCTGGGATGGCACAGGCTAGCCAGGTGCCCGGAAGGTTTCCTGGAGGTGAGGGAAGGAATGGACATCCTCCGGCCCCTCCCAGCCAAGGGACTGTCTTGCTATGTTCTTTTTCAAAGTGGTGTCTTCGCTGCCAAGAGCGGGTTTGTCTGTCTCCTGGAGACAGTGGTTGTCAAGCCCTGAGAGAACAGCAAGCATGTCAAAAATAGCAGCGCCAGCAGACTGCACGGCTGCAATTTCCTTTTGAAATGTCGGCTTTGCTCTCACCAAAGAGCCAGAGTCTGTCTACACTCCTTGCAAACTGCAGCAGAGGCAACTTAAGGGTCCAAAATATTTCCCAGGGGCAGGAAAAGTGTGCTATCCAGAGAACATGAGCAACTGAGAGAAAATTCTCTATATAGTAACAATGACAAGGTTGGAGTTGGGTTAAAAGATGGGGAAAAAAAAAAAAACTGGCATAATCCCCAGCAGGGCCTGGCCCCAAACTGGTCAAGTGATAGCCAAGGCTAGACCAGTGTTACAGTGTTACCTGTCATGGCCTCTCTCTCTCTTTTTCTGGGAAGAAGAGAGTCATGATCCTATTGGGGTAAGGCTTCTTAAGTGTCACAGATAGGATTCCACTCCTCTTTTAGGGTACCATGTGAAGCAAGGAGATGAAGACCAAGAAGGGACAAAGAAGCAGGGTAAATTACTTCCTCAAATTCAGAACAAAAGGACACGAAAAACATGACAATCCGCAACCCCACGGGGACTGCAAGCCCAGAACAGGAAAACAGTGCATCGGGAAACCCAGCAACAGGAGAATTAAGAGCCCATCTGTCCTTATTCCCAGTGGCCTGTGTGTGGGAAGACATGTTCTCTCCCTCCAAACCTCCAAGCACCAGACCTTATTCTGCCATGAGATATCTGTGCAGCCTGGCATAAAGGGGAACACAAAGAGGAAACCCTACAGTTGAATACATGGATTTCTTTCCTTCCTCTAAGTGACCATGACATGCTAGGATTAGACCACACTTTCCTTCCCATGGCAATTGCACATGGTCAAAACCAATCAGAGCCAGGATGGCAGGTCCAGCCAGATCGTCCTGGGAGGACAATATTCTCAGGGAATCTAGCTTGGCATTTATGTAGAAATGCAGGGCAACAGAAATCCTGCCCAAAGCAAGAACTCAGCCAGTAGGGAGCAGGGATAATAAGTGGCAGGACTGGAAGGCATCATCTGGCGGAAAGCCCTAAGGGAGACAAGGAAGAGATTCTGTGGTCACAAGGCCATAGGAGGGAGAGAAGGAGCTGGTCCATAGATAACAATGAAAAGGTAAGATGAATGAAAGTTGTCGTCTTCCACTTCTTTGGTTTATCCAAAGCATCAGAGACTGCTGGTCTTTATCCTCAGGCAAAGAAGGGTTAATGACTACCTTGGTGGGTAGTTGGGGTGGAGGGCGGGGAGAAATAAAACCTTGGAGTGGCTTCTAGGGAATTTCTTAAGGAGTTCAGAGTTTACAGGTGAAAGAATTAGGTGGAGTTTTTGGTTTGTTTGCAGAGGATTTATTTATTTGTTTATCTGTTTATATTTGGCTCCAAAAGCACATTCCTTGAGCAAGCTCCCCTCCCTACTCCTATATAATTAATAAGGTCCAACATATTCATCATTAGTTTAGTACAGACTAATCATGCTCTGCACATACCAAAAGAATGGCTTGACATGTCTTTGGAGAAAAAGGATATAAATCCTACAACAGCTTCATTGTCAAAATAAACACACACACAGACACACACGCACGCACACACACACACAATCAGTTCTTGGCATCGTACACAAACCACAAGATGCAACTGATGAAAGCTCTGAAGTGTCCCCAAGTGGCAGAAGAAAAAAGCTGTCATTCCATTACAGACCTTCAGTCTGGTCCATCATTAGAGATGCTAACCTCGACTTATAAAACCAAATCTTTGTCTCAGTGCAGTGCGAGACTCTCAGGTTATTAGATTCATGTCTCCTTTTCCCCCAAATGCAATGCTTTGTTTTTGTTGTTAACTTTTGGAGTTGTACCATTATTGTCCCCACAGTCCTGTTTCAGATCATTTCCATCACCCCCAAAAGTACTCTGGTGCCAGTTTAATAGCCCGGTCTTGGGCCCTTGGGAGCCTGGGAGTCATCCCAATGTCCTCATGTCCTAATGCAGGTGGGACTCAACCCTATGTGCCATGTCCTCCAGTAAGACAACCACACAGTCTCTTTATGGACTGGTGGGGAATATTAACCTACTTCCCTAAGGAGCATCCTTAAAGATGGAATGATGACCCTCTCTCTTGTTCTGCCCTTAGTGCACAAGGGAGCCAGCCCCAGGTTAAGCAAACCTTCAAGTCAATGACTGGAAGTTACCAGGCTACCCCTGAGTGAAGGATTTTTCCAGGCTAATTTCAATCTGATACCTTCCTTCTAAGTCCTCTTTTTTTCTGTTAATTTTACTCTTTCTACTGCTCCTTTGTCTTCAACATCTCTGCAAGACTCTTAAGTTTGGGGGACCCTAATATGACATACTCTAGTACTATATGGCAGAATATTACTATGAGGCAACAAGTTCATGCCCCCCCCACTCTTTCCCCCTCCCTCTTTCATCTTTGCATGTTCAGGAAATTTCTGGGAGATGTTTTTCTAAACCCACAGTGTCCCACTTTCCTTGGAGAGTACAGGACTACCCCCCAGAGGTGAGTGTGGCAGGAAAGGATGGAGTACTGAGATATCAGGAAGCAGGGAATCCTCTGGCTGGAGGCTGACCTTTTCAGCAAACACCCAGGATCACAACTGTCCTAGAATTCAAGGTATGACCTCGACATAGAAACACCATAGGTGCTGCCAGCCACCAAAAAGGTACAGAGAGGGAGAAAGAGGGAGATAAATACTCAGAGAAAGAAGAAGAGGTTTAAAACAATGGGTGGGAGGAACCAGGAGGAATGAAACAGAGAAGGAAGAAAAAAAAAGGCACAGAAGGTGAGAATAAAGAGGAAAAGGAGAGGAAGGAGAAGAGGAAAAGAGATGGTAAGGAAGGCGTGGGAGAAGCAGCAATGAGAGGACAGAAAAAGTAAATGAAGGTGGATGCAGGCACAGAGAAATACACAGAAATGAAGCAAGGTGGCCACAGAGAAAAGGCAAATGGAAACCCTGCTCCCCCACCATTTGTGTGTTCTCCTGCCTTCTCTCCCCGCCACCCCAGTTTCTAATTTGGCCTGGAGGCCTGAGCCAGGAGTAAAATTCCCCCACAGTAGGACCTACCTCAAGTACAAAGATGGCCAGCTGTCCCTCCTCACTCCTCGGGGATGCTCCGACAGGAGGAGCATCCTTCAGTGCAGGCTGAGGCTGAGTCCCAGAAGTCCTCTGGGATCCCCTGCTGGCTCCAGTCAGGTGTAAAGATGGCTTGGAGTCTGCCTTTCCTGGCAGCTGTGAGTCCCCATCTCAGCTGGGCCAGCAACACACAGTGCGTATTCTCCTGATGCTCAGGTCACAACATCCACATAAAGAGGCTCAGAGAGAGGAGCCATTGGATAAAATCCTCCACAGAAACTAGGTCGGGCCACAGTCTCTCAGTTTTTCTTCCATGTCTTAAGAAGAACTATGAGATCCCTCGCAGGAGCTCGATGCTCCCCAGGAAGAAGGGGCTTCATTTCTCTCAGCCTCTCTTAGAACTGGGAAGATCCTCTGTCTGAGGAGAAGAGAACTCCATGACCCCTAAGGCTAGTACAGTTCTCGGCAAGGCCCGGCCTGGCTGCTTCTGGAGGAATACGTTGTGCCTGCCAAGGGCTCCCCCTGTCATTTTTAAAAGCATAATATTGATGTTGGTTTGAATGGACAGCTGCTTAGCATTCAAGTTTCTGAAGACTCAGAGGTAAAATGAGGCAGCTTCAAGAACTGGGTAGGGGAAACCAGGAAGAATCCAAGAAGGAAGTTCAGGAAGTTGAGTTTCCTCCACATTTTCCAAGGTCCTGTGTCCCTGTCCTGGCTCTACCTGTCCCTAAACCAATAGTAGAAGATGCTCCCATTTGAGAAGCTGGGAATATGTAGTCTGTTCTCCCTTGATGCCTGAATCAGAAGACTGAGAGAACAGTCTGGAAGGTTGCTACGGCAACCAGAGTCCCTAGAGATCCCAGCTCTCCACAAACCTTTTATTTTCAGGCATGCTCTGACTTGAAAAGGCAATGTTTGCTCAGGGATGATGATGAGCATGATCACATACACATATCTACAGATACATGCATACATGTCCCAACAGCAGTGGGGGGCATCCCTGTAGCCACTGACATGGGCCTTTCTTTTCCCAAGCAGCCAGGAGCAACTGAAGAGATTTGGAAAAATAGCACTTCCTGACCTTGGAACAGGTTTCTGAATCATAAACACCTCTGTCTTCTACTGTATTTCAGGTTTGGAGAAGCCAATCTCCAAGGCAAGTAACCTCCCTAAAAGGATCTACCCAGCCTGTCTAAAGAGCATTCTCTATTCCCTAGGGTAAGAAAAAAGACTGAGGCCCAGCCCAAGAGCCCAAGGAGGGATTTAGGGAGCGAAGAGCTCATAATGAATGGCTATTCTTGGGCTTTAGGCCCAAGGCAGAAACTCTGGGGTTAGGTCTTACTTCTGGGAGGTGGGGAGACAGGATAATGAACTAAAAATCAAATCAACTACTTTAATTCACACATGTGCATAGTGTCTTCCCCATCCTCCCAGATGAGCTCATCGACATTCACCATGAGGTAGGGAGGGGAAGACATTAATGTTCCCATTTAATGGGGGGAAACTGAGGCACAAAGAGGGACTGTGGTGCCAAAGTTACCCTGTAAAGCTGTGGCAAAATCCAGATTTCAATCTGGTACTCACAGAAGCCACACTGCCTCTCAAGCAAACCCTTAGAGGCTGTCCCTCAAAAGTTGCTCTTCGGGAATTTTTTTTTTTTTTAATTCTTATCGAAGAGTCTTAAAGCATAGTTATAAAATTAAAAGCATTTTAACAGTCCTTCCAGTTTCAGACCTGCACCCAGAAGAGATCCAAACAGTACATCATAGTTTATCAAAGGCAAGAAACAAATGGAAATGTGACTGGAGAGAAATGAGGGGAGGTGGGCAGGGGGGATGGATGGCAGTAGTTTCACAATGGAGGAGGACGGCTGAGTCCAGGTGGGAACCCACCAGGTTACCTTACCAGTTAGAGCAGGCCAGATGCAGCTCCAGGGAGCAGAGCAGGTGAATGTTTGCTTGACTCAGCAAAAACCTCTACCAGTGGGGCTGTCAGCAAAGGAATAATGCTTGTTTCTTCATCTAAACCACATGTCATTACCCATAAAATGGGAAGAAACTGGCAATCAATAAGTGCTTTCACCTGTCTACACATTTGAGCTGGGTTTGCTTTAGAAAGCCTACACCTGCAATTCTAAGTCAAATTCCCAGGAAAAAGAAGGACAGAGAGGGTTCTGGTGGAATAAGGGGAAAAAAAACAAAACTGACATCTGCAACAAGATTCCTCTGCCCCTCCAAGATGACAATCTCTGCTTAGTGGCACCTTGCTTCCGGTTTGTGATCAAGCCAGTTGCTTGACTGTATTCAGCCATTTCTCCTGGCTCTTAGTTCCTGTTTCCAGTTCCTGTGCACAGGAAGGCACTTACACAAAAAGAGTATTTGGCTCTGAGAAGGAACCTTCCTGGAAGCTCAAGAGAAAGTCAGGGATAAAAGTGGACAGGACTAAATGCAGACCAAAGACCAGTGTCTCCTGTGCCAGATCATAGCCGGGAGAATCCATTGGCCCCTTTGGTCCAGGACTGACCCTCATGTCCTCCAGATCATCCACTTTAATTGTATTTTCTTTCATTCCATCCAGGACTAGAAGTGGATAACATATTTTGAGGCTGTACAACTAAGACTCTATAAAGGGTGCTCTGCAGGACGACCAGCAGATGTTACAGTGCATGGAATGAAACAGCATATTGAGTACTATTTCCATCTTCCAGCTTCCACCAGTTATTAAGAAGCTAAGACAGGTACGTGCCCCGCAATGCGAAGGACAATAAGGAGAGTGATAGGACCCAAGTGTGGCTGGTTTCCATCCTATTGACATTGCTGCTCCTAAAGATATTACAAGTTCCAGACATGAAAAATCAGAGTCTTGAGGGAAGGTCAGACAGAACAGTATATCTCATCCACGTGACAGAATATGGACATGATTGGGTGGCACCGTTGCAATTTCAAAAATGTCACTTAGATGGATAAACCTTGAATGCTGTACAGATCAAGCAACAAGGTTGACTGTCCAGGTATTTGGTCCTGGATGTGGTGTTCTGGGTGTAGGGGGAGGGCATCAAGAGGTCAACTGGAGCTAGGGTGAGAGTAGTGAGGATGAGAAAGAAGCCTAAGAGTTCGCTTAGTACACCCCTTCTCCTGCAGGCCCTGCCCGCATGGGTCAAACCTCTGTGAGCATCCTTTTCTCTGCATATGCCCGATGTGGAGTGGGAAGGTAGCTGGGCCTCCGTTCCCGGGGAGCCTCAGAGAAGTCGGGCTTGCCAAGTCCATTGTCAGTTGCCTTCAGGTCTGGTGTAGGCTGCCCACAAGTGACGTGGGTATACTGGCCTTGCTCCTCCTGCTCTGTCTCCCGGTGGTAGAAGTAGTTGAAGTTGGAAACGATGACTGGCACAGGCAGGGCAATGGTGAGGACCCCAGCGATGGCACATAGAGAGCCCACGATCTTGCCCCCCACAGTCATAGGGTACATGTCTCCATAACCCACTGTGGTCATTGTAACCACTGCCCACCAGAAGGCATCAGGGATGCTGGGGAAGAGTGAATCATCATCATCAGCCTCTGCGAAGTAGACGGCACTGGAAAAGAGGATGACTCCAATGAAGAGGAAGAAGATGAGCAGCCCCAGCTCTCTCATGGAGGCCTGCAAGGTCTTCCCCAGGATCTGCAGCCCCTTGGAGTGGCGGGAGAGCTTGAAGATGCGGAACACCCGGACCAGGCGGATCACCCTGAGGATGGCCAGGGACATGGCCTGCTGCCCATTCTGGCCACTCCCTCCACTGGCTGGCTGCTGCTCCTGCTGCTGCACTAGTTCAGTGCCCAGGGTGATGAAGTAGGGGAAGATAGCCACCAAGTCAATGATGTTCATGATGTTGCGGAAGAAGGCCGGCTTGCTGGGGCAGGCAGAGAAGCGCACCAGGAGCTCAAAAGTGAACCAAACAATGCACAGAGTCTCCACCAGAAAGAAGGGATCTGTAAAGAAAGAGCCCCCAAGAGTACTGAGTGAGGACGAACCTCCTGTCCCCATGCCCCCAGAGGTGATGCCAGAATGAAATGTATAGGAATCATCTTCCTCTTCCTCCTCCTCCTGACTCCCCCTGGAAACTGGGGAGACTCGACTCACACCACCGTCACTGCTTCCACCGCGACCATCTGCACGAAACTGGGGCAAGGTCTCCAGGCAAAAGATGACTATGGAGATGAGAATGACCAACACCGAGACAATAGCGATGCCCCTGGCGGGCCCGGAGCTCTCAGGATACTCAAAAAGAAGCCAGACCTGGCGCTGGAAGGGCTGGGAGGGTAGCGGCTTCTCGTCCTCTCCACCTTCGGGCAGACAGCCCTCATCCTCCCGGAAGGCCGCCAGGGCTTCATCCCCCAGTTGATAGAAGCGTATCTCCTCCATGAAGATGTCGAGAGGCACGTTGACCGGCCTCCGCAGGCGACCCCCCGACTGGTAGTAGTACAGGATAGCATCGAAACTGGGCCGGTTGCGGTCGAAGAAGTATTCATTCCTCAAGGGGTCAAAGAAGCGGACTCGGCGGCCGGGGTCACCAAGCAGCGTGTCGGGAAACAGCGACAGGGTGCGCAGTTGTGTCTCAAAGCGCAGCCCAGAGATATTGATCACCAGCCGCTCGCTACTACAGCAGCCCCCGCCGCCAGTGGCCTCCGGGAAGTCTCCGGCATCCTGTTGCTCCCCCTCCGGCCCACGGACCTCCCCCGGCGCCGCCAGCGTAAGGGATTTCTCCGATCTCATGTCCTCTTGGCTATGCGTTCCCCGCCACTAGGACGGCGCCCGCGACCCAACCTCGCGCGCGCTGCACCCGCTTCCCAGCTCCCGGTTGCGCTCTCTCCTTAGGGTGGGGCTCGCGCTCCTGCGGGCTCGCGGTCTGACCTGGCGTTTGGGTTGGTGAGCCCTGAAGCCCTGATCCCTGCAAGGCTAGGTCTGGGAGGTGATCTGGGCGCAGAGGATTTGGCTCCGCGCTTCCAATACCCGCGCCTCGGTGCTGGTGCTTACTGGGATGCCTGGAATCTCAAACTGGCGCGTGAAACTGGCTGTCCGAAAAGACGCGTGGCTTCGCCCCTTGCTGTGCCTGAGGCTAGGCTCCTGGACTCTGGGGTCCGCCCTCCAGAAGAGCTGGCTCTTCCCAGCTCTCACTGCGTTTCTCCAACAGCTCAAGCCCCCGGCGGCCGCTGGTACCGAAGCGCCAGATGCGCCTCCCTCCGGCTCGGCAGACTCCTGCCCCGACTCGGCCTCCGCCCTAGGTCCACCGCGGGATTTGGTTTGGCCAAGGTCGTGGTTAAAGCCGCCACAGGCACTGCCTTCTCCCTGGGAGCTGCTCCGCAAGCTTCGGAGAGGGCCCTAAGGCTGCCCCGGCGCCAGAGCGCGGGGACCCACCTCCCCACGACTGAAGCCTTCGCTGCCGCCGCCGCAGCAGCAGCTGCTCGGCTCTCTGCTCTGCCCTTCCTTCCCAACACACTCTCCAAGTGACGTGGCAGGCCCCGCCTGCTGCCCCCTCCCACCCCACTCCCACATCACACCCCTCGCCCAGCCAGGGGCTGCAGGGAGCCAGGGTGCTGTGGAAATAGACGCACGCTTGCCTCCCAGTAATCTTCCCCGCGCTCTCTTGGCACGCCTCTCGCGTTCACACAATCACATTCATGATCCCCCTAAACAGGAGCCGTACCCTAGTACCACACCCCCTCAACTGCAGCAATCAGCTTTTCTCATTTGGGTTTACCGAGTTGACCTGCGCACTGTGTTCAGTCAATAAAAATCACACCCCACCTCCACCTTAACACACCCCTCCCCACTACTTGATACAGAACAGTGTGCCTCCACTCATCCAGATATCTAATTTAAAAAATTAAATCCTATGTTGTTTCTCTGTGTTTACAAAGATCTATATGCCAGTTTCTTCCATATCTACTGTAAAGAAGAGAAAGAGGAAGAAAAAGAAAGAGGAGGAGGAGAAAAAAAGGAAGAAAAGAAAAAGGAAGTATTTTTGAAATGTCTTGAAAGCTCCCAAATTAGATTGTATTCCAATGCAATTCCCCCAGGGAATATCCCTTTGCAAACCTGGGAGGGTGAGGCTGCTACTCTCCCAGGATGGCAAAGTGATAGTAGGAAAGGGTTGGGAAGCCTCCCAATGCTTTTCTCATCAGAAGTCTTCCTTCTCCCAGAGAGTCCTGGGAACCTTGGGCAGCAGCCCCAGTGAAGAAAAGAACCAGAAAATGGTGGCATCATAGACATCACAGCCAGGAAAATACACCTGGGAAAGCCTTTGATTCCAGCTTCCCTGGGAATGCATCTGGAGTTTCTGCTTATTGCTCAGCCAAGAAAAGGGAAGAAAGGGTGGAAGGAAAGGGTATGTCAGAGTCTTAATTTTTTTTTTAAAAAAATCTACATTTATTAAGCATCTAATATGTACCAGTCACATTCTAAGTGCTTTATCAGAAAGATGGTCTTTGCTTCTAGGCCAGGCTACAATGAAGACCCATTCACCAATATTTGGATAGGACAAAGTTTATTATTAGGAACCACTTAACTCTTTCCCTAACTCTGAAAGAGGATGCAAGTAAAAGTGGCTTTCTATCCATTTCTGCCTTTGACTATATAGTCTTTCTTCACTACATCGGGTGATTGAGGATCTGCAGGGGGAGGGCTCATCTTATCTTTTCAAACTGCTACTTCCAAGTAGATTGACATATGCTTCTCCATGCCTCGGTTTCCCCCCTTTCTGCCTGGCTGTGGCCAAAATGAATCAGCTGACAACTACAAGTTATCTTTGTGTAGCTGGTTCTGTATTAGTAAGAGTGAATAGAAGATAGCAATGAGAACGATGCATAAATGTACTCTCAAACCACAAGATGCATGTAAGAATTCTTTGTATTGCACAAAGTGTTTTAAAACTGCAGTCGTTCTCAGCAGCATTTGTTCCCAGAGGAGTAAAGGGGAGGAGGGAACTAAGGCTTCTGGACCTCTAGGAAAGAGGTCAAGTGGTGCATGGGTAAGAGAGATGCTAGCTTTAGAACTCACTGCATTCTCTACTTTTTTTCCTCACCAGGTCTTCCAAGCTACAGCCTCTGCTTCATTTCTACACTGTTAGTATCAATTCCCCCACCCCTCTCATTGCATATTTCAGTGAAAGGCGAGAAATCTAGTATACGTTTACCCAGTTTTCCCATTTACAGCCTTTGTAATTAAGCAATTTGGTCTTCATGCAAAAATTGCTCCATTCAAAAAAAATTTAAAGAGAAGCAACAATAAATAATAACATAGGAGATACTGTTTTAAAATATTATCTGTAATATTTTCTGGTTTGTAAACTGGCTTGCCCTTGATTCTTTTTGTTTTCAAATTTTATAGTAAATTATTCACTGGCATATTCGTTTAAATCATTGCCGTTTTTATTCAGGAGATTGTCAACTAGGTCAGTAACTTCAAAACAAAGAAGCATGGGAAGAACCCTGAATTCTGCCAGAAGGGTACACAGCTTAATATGGGCCAGGAACCCCCAGTTGAGTGCTCCAGTTAAGCCTGACTAGCGTTGCCTGCCACCCTACAGGCAAAGCTGATGTTCTGTGGTCACCTTCACATCAGGCATAAGGCTGCGCCCCAAGAAAGGTTTCATTGTGCACGGAGAGGATCCCCTGGGAGGGAAAAGCCATTAGCAAATTCATGAATCAGACTTCTGTTTTTAGTTCTTTTGTGAAACAGACTCATTTCTTAGCTTAAGAAAATCCCTATGCCTAGATCATTCCTCTTAAGCATATATTAAGAATGAATTAAATCACACCTTCAGAAGTGCCAGTTCCCAGGTGAAGAAAGACAGGAGGCTCAGTTCCCTCTGTAGACACTGCAATGCTGTTTCTAGTGACAGGTGATCATTTCCCCAACACACGCCCGGCACAATTTCATGCCGGCACAGATTGTTTTCTTGTTTTGTTGTATCTAAATTCATATGTCTGCAATGCTCACATAGGTCTGTTCATTTACTTGTATTGGAGCAACTACTGGGTGACCTATATGGTGTCAGGTACTGAGGATTTAACAGTGATCTAGACAAAATATCTACTCTTGTAAGTTTATATTTTAATGCAATATTACTTTCTAGACAGAAAAATTTCATGATAAACACTAAAGAAGACATTTACATATTGTATAAATATTTTAGAGAGACGAATACTATGTCATAAATGATCCTGGGATTTAGCTTTGAAGAGGGGAGGTTGGTGAGGGGAGTTTCCTCTCAAGAAGTAGTATTTCAACTGAAAATTCAAAGATGGGAATGAGCCAGCAGTGCTAACAAGCAAGGGAAGAGCATTCTGAGCAGATAAGTATCAAAGCCCTGAACTAGACAGGTCATGGATGTTGAAGGATCATAAAGAAGACCACGTATGAGAGAAGTACAAGGTGCTGTTGAAGAAGAAGCAAGAGATAAGGTGTTAGGAGCTGAGGTGATTTTGTCATAAAGGCCATGTGAAGTCAGTGATGGTTCTTAAGCAGGGGAGAGAGATGTTGCGATTCACATAGAGAGCGAAATGAGGATGATTGGCATGAGGCAAAGATCAGGAAATCGCAGTTGTCTGGGAAAGGGATGGTGGTGATTTGGATTAGGGCAATGAAAATAGAGTAAAGACAGAGTAGGGAGTACAGGGAGGACCGGACCCCTGAAGTTGATGACTTTAGAAAATAGAAGAAGCATGAATTGGTAATCCATAGGCATGATAAATAAGCAATGCCAGGTTTGGGTTTTGAGCAGCCAGGTGGATTAGTGATGCTATTGATTGAGAAAGGGAACATGAAGGGTTAAACAAGTTGGGATCTATCAAGACCTCGTTTTTTTACACATGTTAAACTGGAGAGACAAATTAGACATGCAAATGGAGACAAATGGAGATGAGGCAGTTTATTCAAGTTTGGAACAGGGACAAGATATATATAATTGCAAATTTAAAAATCAAGAAATACTTCAATCCATGGCACCAAAGCCTCTGAGAAAGAGAATGGACACCTGGATATATGTACCAAGTGGCACATAATTTGGTATTGATAATTTTAACTTAGCCCCAGGCCCTAGAATGTACTTACGCCCATGTACATAAATGATCATTCTATCCTATTCTGCAGGCTTCTTTTTGTTACATTTAGTACTTTGCTGTGTGCACGTGTGCAAGTGCGCGCATGCTTATCATCATCCTGACAGTCGGACCCCTGAAGTTGTCTTCTGGGAGAGGAGGACAGTAGTCATAATCTTAGCCTCATTACTCCCAGGTCTCTCTGGGACTGTTTCTTCTCTCTGCCTCCTACCCACAGGCCCCTGCAGTGGTCAGATCCCTGGCCACTTGCTGAGTGATCACCTGTGCGTGAGGACGCACTCCCTAAGAAGTCACCCAGTCCTGAGCATTTCACTGCGGAATGCAAACACTCAGAGCCAGTTGGATGCAGACATTGTGTTCCTCATCCCATTGTCTCACCTCTGGGCCCGGCTCACGTCCTATGCTTCAGTTCCTCAGGATGTCCTATGTGGAAGTTCCTCTGACCGAAGACAATCATGATTCACAAGACCCAGCCCCCTCTTTCTTGCAACTCATTCATCCCTTTTCCCAGGATGAACTGGATCATTTTTACTCCTTCTCCTGATCTCCCACTTTCTCAGCTGGGGCAATGAGGGAAGAAAGCTTTGAACCCTGGGAATCCTGGGGAACAATACTTGGTGATTGGATGGTTCTATACTTTGCAGACAACTTTTGCTATTTTCCTTTTGTTTTCCTCCCTACACACACACACACACACACACACACACACTCACACACACAGCACTCCAAATTTTAGTCATCTAAGAATTCCATTAAAAATAAATCAGATATCATCTACTTCAAGGACTAATTTCCTGTTGATGGCACCCACTGTTTCCACAAACTAAAGTTCTCTGCACATATTTGATAGCACCACTCTCAGACCTAATGTCCCCCTTCCATTAATTTTGTGCTTGGAAGCAGTGTGACCATTTCCTTCCTCCTGGGCTTTCCCCATGACCTAGTGGACAGGGGGAAGGATAAATGCAAAGACTTGTTCTATAGATAAGCACTATTTATAATTAACTGCTTAGTCAGAGTTTTTAAAGGTGATGATAAGGATGTCAAGCACAAAAATAGTGATAGTGACAATGAGGCTCCAGAATTCACTAGAGAAAAATCTAACAGCTTTCACTTAAGTGAAGATGTATATTGGGAAAGGAATGCATTAGATGTCTATTCCCTGAGAATCAAGAGCCTTAGGAGAGAATTCTGTGTGCCAAGAAATACATCTATAAGAAAACCCTCATCTTTCAGGAGAATCCCAAGACAGCTTGCTAGCATGACAAGTGTGCAGTCTGCTTCCTCCTCCCATCCCTTTATTGCTATAGTCATTAGTGCTGTTTTCTAAATCTTTCCAGCTTTATCTTTCAGGGCACTTGTACTCTTTAGCTCACATGTGCCCGGTTGGTACCAGACAAGTAGGTCCAGCCAATGAATTACAAACAGAAGGGATGTATGTCACTTCCAAATCCAACTATTTAATGACCATTGGAAAGGACCCCAAAGCTTTCTTAGTCCAGTCACAAGGACCAGCATCACTCGAGATGATGGCTGCTCCATCAGAAGTGTATTCCAGCCCGGCCCAGTGCACACCTCTAATCCCAGTACTTTGGGAGGCTGAGACAGGAGAATCGCGAGTTCAAAGCTGGCAACAGGGAGACGCTAAGCAACTCAGTGAAACCCTGTCTCTACATAAAACACAAAATAGGGCTGAGGATGTGGCTCAGTGGTCGAGTGTCCCTGAGTTCAATCCCTGGTACAAGAAGAAGGAGGAGGAGGAAGAGGAGGAGGAGGAGGAGAGGAAAAAGAGGAAGAAGAAGAAGAAGAAGAAGA
>PVHX01011800.1:0-18061 GCA_004024805.1 Geosciurus inauris
GTTGGGGCAGGGAGAGGGCGGGGCTATCAGTGAAGGGGCGGGGCTGTGTTGCGTGGGGGCGGGGCGTGGGCGGGAACGTGGGTGTGCCGCAAGGCGGGGCGGGGCCTGCCCTTGGCCCGGATCCTCCGGCTCGGGCTTGACGCGACCCTGGAGTTGGCAGGCAGGTCCCACCGTGCGACCCAGTGGGCGCGGGGTCGGCGGGGTGGGTGCTGGAGCTGAGGCGATTTCTGATGTGGTGTGTCGGACTCCCAAGCAAAGCCCTGACGTCTCACGGACTTTGCTGCTTCCCGGTTCAGCTCCGAGAGGCGCCGAGGAGGAGGCATAATGGCTGCCACTTACCAGGTAGCTCGGCCTGCTCTTGTTTTTCCTTCATAGTAACCATCGATTTTTCTGAGGTTTTGATTTGATTGCTTTCTTAAAAGTTTCGCTTGATTTGTCCGGAATTTAGTGGGATGAGTGACCTGCTTTCTAGGATTTACCATTTGGAACAGCGTTCGCGAGGGTGAGGAGCCCAGTGCATCCCTAAGACGGACCGGTGTTGGGATCTAGCCTCCGGTCTTTTAGTTGATTTATTAGTTGGGTTTTTTTAAATTACGAAATTATATTGCTTTTTATGAGAATTTGTAAAATACACAACAAATGTTAAAATTCCAGTCTCCAAACGACCACTATTAATATTTTGATGTAGTTTATTTCATTCTAGTGTGTATACTTATACTGCTTACAGTTTTATAGTCAACAGTGTCGTTTAAATTTGCATTGTAACATTGTCTTTACTCAAACTACTGTTTTTAATTTGGGGGGAGTTGTCAATGGACTTTCTATGTGGTGCTGAGAATCCAACCCCGTACTTCACACATGCTAGGCAAGTGCTCTACCACTGAGCCACAACCCCAGCCCTGAAATTACTATTTTTATGGCCACATAATATCTCTTTGAGCAATGATGTGTTTTTTTCCTTTCATTATGAAACGTATGGAAAGTTGACTACGAAATAACGAGCATACTCTGTAACCACTGGGCGGGGCAACACTTCAGGAACACCAACCCCAATCAAAATCCTCCTTCCCACCCACACCTTTTATGGTAATCAGTTTTTTCATTATAGTTTTACCTACTAGGTTTCCATCAATAAATGATAACATGTATTTTTACTTTGTTAACTTTATGGTTTGCATCAATAAATGATACCATTTATTCTTTTTAACTTTAACCACTTCTATCCTTTTGTATTTTGCCGCTTTTAACACTATGATTAAATGAATCTGTAATTTTTTTCTTTTTTTAAAAATTTTTTAGTTGTAGATGGACACAATATCTTTATTTTATTTATTTTTATGTGGTGCTGAGGATCGAACCCAGTGCCTCACACAAGCTAGGCAAGTGCTCTACCACTGAGCTACAACCCCAGCCCTCTATTTCAGCTTTTTTAAAAAAATTGTCAAGTTCTTTAAATAGTTGTGCTACTTGGCAGTTTTCCCAGCAGTAAACAGTTTCTTTGACTCTTCATTCCTTGTTTCTACATAAGTATTTATAATTATTTCTTCATCTTGGGTGGTAATGTCTGTAAGATTTCCTTTAAGTTTTTATTGAACACTAACAAAAGTAGAAAAAGGTTCACATATATGAATGTGAGGTTGTGGATTTTCACTAACCCAATTCTTGGTACCATCACCCAGATCAAGAAAGAGAAAATTACCAATTTGCATCCCTATATTTCCACTTTCCCACCACCTTTCCCTGCCCTGCCAAGGATAACTTGTTCTGAATTCTACTGCCATAGATTGGTTTCTGAACTTCATATAATCAAGTAGTGTATGCCCTTTCGTGTCTGGTTCCTTTACCTCCATATTTTGTTTCAGCATTATTTGTGTTGCTGTATTTACTTGAAAATTCATACATCTTCGTTGCTGTGTGCTCTTGTTTGATAATACCATGCTCTGTCCAGTTTGTTTGTTTTTTGTTTGCAGCACTAGGGTTTGAACCCAGGGACTCACCATACTAGGTCAGGGCTCTCTCCCATTGACCTGCCTCTGCAGCAGGTATGGCCTGTCTGCTTCTGATGTTGGCAGTCATTTGGATTTCCATTCTTTGGCTATTGTAAGCATATTGCATGTGGTGAATCTATATGTGCATTTCTGTTTGGTAATAATAGCTAGGGGTAGAATTATTAAGTTGCAGTTTATGTATATGTTCACCATTAGTATTGACAAACTTCCAGGTGGTTGTACCAATTACATTTTCATCATCTTGTATAAGAGTTTCAGTTGTTTGACATCCTTACCTACATTTGGTATAATCAGGCCTTTTGATTTTAGTAACCTTGGTGAATGTAGCATGGTATCTAATTTTGGTTTTAATTGGTATTCCTTAATGACTAATGATGTTGAGCATCTTTTCATGGGCTTACTGAACAAAAGATAAAGTGCCGCAGAAGTCTATGAAATAATACTGGCTTATGTCTTATTGGTTTGTGGGTAGTTACATGTTCTGGATACTAGTTGTTATGTGGGTTGCAGAATCTTCTCTGTAACTTTTTTTCTTATATATATATTTTTCTCTATTTGGAATCTGAATAAAGGAAGTTCTAAATATAGTCAGATTTATCAATGTTTTCTTTTATGGTTACTGTGTTTTGTGCTACTCCTTGTATCCTTGAAGATAATTATCCTATACAGTGTTATCTTTTAAATTCCTTTTGTCCTTTAAGTCTCAATCCACCTGGAATTAATGTTTGTTTATCATGTAATTTAAGGGCCCAATTTCAGGCATTTTGTTCCCTGCAGTATTTGGATACTCTATGGTTCCAGCAAAAATTTCCTTTTTTTCTTTGTCAGTTGAAGACTTTGTTTTCATGAATGATGTGACCACAGAAGCATGAATATTGTCCTGGGCTTTTCTGTCCTGGCCTGAATCTCTGAGACAATACAGCCCCGTACTAAATGTGGTCTTGCTAACTCTGATATCTAGCTGATGAGGTTTCCCACCTTATTTTTGTGCTCCACAAATGCCTCAGCTCTGGTTCCCTTGATTTTCCTCCTATTTCTTTGTGTAACTATTGATAGTTTTCAGATTTTGATTTGCTTTCGTTTGATTTAGCCCAGAATTAAGTGGGATCAAGTGACATAATTTCTAGTATTTACTACTTGAAAAAAACGTTTGAGAGTGTGAAGAGCCCACCATGTTTTGCCCTACCCCTACCATTCTGTTAGTAATTTGACCAGTTTTAGGTTTATCCTGTTGTCTTTTTAATTTATGTATTATTATGTTTTTTTCTGATCATAAAAATCATCTTTTTAGAGATCGGAAAATATACAAAATGACAAGATTGTTACAATCCCAGCCTGTAAGCAACTATTGTTAATATTTTGAACAATGTTTCATTTGAACAGTTTAAAATGGTTTTAAAACCATTGTATCAAATTCTATTTAAAAACCCTGCAGCCAGGCACAATGGCACAGGCCTGCAATCCCAGCAACTGGGGAGGCTGAGATGGCAGGATCACAAGTTCAAAGACAGCCTGGGCAACTTAGTGAGATCCTGTCTCAAAATAAAAAATGGAAAGGTCTGGGATGTAACTCGGTGGTAGCTCACTGGCTACACACAAAATCCTTCAGGGATTGATTGCATTATATCTGTAGGTTAATTTGAAAAAGATTGACAACTTTATGTTGTGGAATCTTTCATTCTCTAAACACTCCATACATATATCCCTCCATTTATTTAAGTCTTCAATTTTGTTATAGTTTTCTGTGTAGAGGATTTGCATGTCTCTTCTTAAATTTATACTTAAATATTTGATTTTTCTGATGCAATTTTAAATATTTTATAAGCTTTTATTTTCTTTTGGTTGCTGGCCTATAGAAATGAAATGTGTTATATTTATCTTGTGCCAGTGATTTTGATTAACTAATTATGAGTTTGTAGATTTAAATATACATAATGTTCATTGATGTAATCCCTGTGCCTATAAGTAGTCAGTTCTTAAAACTGTGATATATTCATACAAAGAATATCTTCTTATGATACTATATAGCAGTGAAAGCTGTCATTATATGCAAGACCATGTATGCGTCGTGTGAAAATAATGTTGAACAGAAAGAACTAAATCCAAAAAAGGATACATCGATTTTTTAAATGATTTTTGAAAATTATATTGTGGAACATTCTAGGCATAAACACAGGCAGAGTGAGTAGAGTGTGGATGGGCTATTTCCCGGACTCAGCAGGGTCCAGTCATGACCATCCTGTCACGTACACGCCCACTCTCCAATCCCAAGATGACTTAACCCCCAGAGACCATATGGTGTTAATTATAAGTAATATGTTGTTTGTCATTTCGGTATGAATTTCTAAAATATAAGGATTCTTTGAAAACAATGATCGCACTTAAAATTTTATAAAATCATTTATAGCAAATATCTAGTCAGTAGTCAAATTCCCTAAAATAGTGCATAATTTTTTAAAAATAATTTTTTAATTGTTGATGGATCTTTATTTTATTCATTTATTATTTATATGTGGTGCTGAGAATCGAACCCAGTGCCTCACGCATGCTAGGCAAGCGCTCTACCACTGAGCTATAGTCCCAGCCCCAATAGGGCATAATTTTAAAAGTCAATTTATTCAAATCAGTATCCAAAGTCCTAATATGACATTTATGTTTCTTAAATTTCTTTTAGTATATAAATGTCTCTTCCCTGTTTTTATCTTGTAATCTGTTGAACTAATTGAGTTGTATTTTAGAGTTTTCTACCATTTTAAATTTTATTCATTATACTCCCATGGTGTCCATCAACAAATATTTTTGTCTCCTCTTTTCTGTAATCTTACACTGGCCTAGATCTAGAGGCTTGATCATAGTCAGGACTGAAAGTTAAATTTGTTCATTTTTCTTTGGGGGAAGTTATTTCACAAGTGGTCTCATATGTACATCAATCAGGAATTGTAATTTTCCATTCTTCCTTTTTTAAGTGTTAGCAGAGGTCCATGATCATTGCCTTTACTCAATAGTTACTAAGTTTTATAAAATAACAGTTGTCTAATTCTATCTATGCTTCATAATTTAGTAATCAGAAACTATCCTTCACTGACCGTTAACACCTTGGACCACAGTTCCTACAGAAGACAGATTAGGTGCTTTATTATTTACACTTACTGATCAGTTTTCAGAACAATTAGTTGATCCCCTAGAAGATTTTAAATAAATTTGCTTCCTTGTTTGTTGAGCATAATTATGAACTCAAGGATTTAAACTCTTGATGATCTGATGTGTTGCATCCAACCCTCACTTCTCCCCAAGAAGTGCAGCCCAGACAACTCTGCAGAAGCAGCAAAGTTTATTGAGGAGATAGGCACACAGGCCAATCAATTGGGGTCAGCTCTCCTTTCCTTCAGAGAGTGACCCCGAAGTGAGGGTTTCGGAGGTTATTATAGGGTGGGCTAGCTACATGACTCAGGAAAACATGATTTGACAGATATTCAATCTATAGTTATTTACAGTTCAACCGTGACAGTGCCTCCTATGTCCCCTTTCAGTTCCTGGAACTTTAGGTAACTGGCCAGGGGGTCTTGGCAGCCTGTGGTTTTGCCCCTCCATCCGTGAGAAGCAAGCACAGCAAAGCATTAATCACAGAAGCACAAAGAGCAGGTTAGCAGATGCGTGCAGGCCTGAGCCAGAGTGACTCCATTTTGAGTTTGGATTTTACAGATGACATCTCCTTTTTAGCCAGAAGTGGCTCCTGAGACTCTGACCTAATCTCATTGTCTTTAATCTCATCCTGGTTTTATGGGATAATGATGTGCTTGAGGCTCACTTTACAAAACTCCTGTCTTCAGATCATCCATTTCCATTTCTTAAGGGATCCCTACTTCCTTTGGTAGAGATTACAGTTTATGTTGTGAGTGCTCAGTACTTTTGGATTGGTCATTATTTCTTACCCTTTTTATTGAACAGAGATAGGCAGTGTGTACATTTATTTTTTCTCTTTCTCATTTTTTATTGGTGCATTATAGTTGTACATAATGGTGGGATGTGTTGTTACATATTTGTACATGCTCACAATATAACAATATAATTTGGCCACTATCACCCCCCAGCACTTGGTCCGTTCTCTACTGATCTCCCTTTGATTTTCACAAGATTCCACCCCACCCCCACCACACCTGTCTTCCTTTATCCTCTCTAACTTCCCCAGATGAAAGAGAACATAAGACCCTTGACCTTCTGAGTTTGGCTTAACACAATGGTGTCAAGTTCCATCCATTTTCCTGCGAATAACATAATTTTTTTTTGTTTTTTAAAAAGAAAACCACACTGAATTCAAATGTATATCTCTGACTAAAGTTTAGAATGTAGGTTTTAATATTTTTGTGATTACATATTTAGCCCATCAGTGTCATAATCACTTGTACTTTTATTTTCCATGTTAGGCAAGCACTTCAGCACTGCCCCACATCCCCAGTTCTGCTTTTTTGGTTTTTAAATACATTTGCATTTTTATATGGTTTTCTTTTTGTTCCTAATGTATATTTCTGTTCTGTGTAGATAGATTCATTTGTTCCATTTTGCTTTTAATCTCAGCACTTATTTGAAAAGTTTTAATTTTACAATAGTTTGGAGTATTCAAAAAGTTCCATAGTCTAATCTACAAAAAAAAAAAAAAGTATACTCAGTAATATCTAGCTTCTGTTACTGTTGCTCATATTTACTTTCCTGTCTCTCTTATTGATGAACTTCTTTTATGGCTAAGCCTCAGACTTTTTTTTTGGTTGGGGGGTACCGGGGATTGGACTTAGGGGCACTCAACCACTGAGCCACATCCCCAGCCCTATTTTGTGTTTTATGTACCACTGCACCCAGCCTCGGATTTTTTTTTTTTTAACCTTTTAATCTAATCAAACATGTGGGTACACGTGTACTTCTATTCTTTTTCTTGGAAAACGATACATTCTGCGCACACTTAGTTTTCCCCAGTTTGCTTATTTTAAATACACACATGCATATTTTCCAGTGTATTTTGGGGATAGTTTCCTAAAACATATCCACTGATATGTATTAAGTGGGCAGTAACTGTAAGCAGGTAGGGTATGGCTAGAGGAAACTGGTCACTGGAGGTGTTCCTTTGGTTTTTATATTTTGTCTTTGATGAGCAGCTCTCTCTCTCTCTCTCTCTCTGAGTATCTGTCTGTGTGTCTGTGTGTCTGTCTGTCTCTCTCTCCAAGCCAAAGTTTGGTGCGGGTCTGTCCCTCCTCTCAGAGTGACCACAACAGCTGGTACTGTGAGCAGGACATGTAGATGGTGACCACAGCCACTTGGGTCTTCTCCAGCTCAGTCTGGTGGCCTCTTGAGGAACATACACTTTGATCTGCTCCAGCTGGCCACATACTCTTTGAGTTGGGCTGCTCTGTTTTGCATTTCTGAGTCCTACTAAAGCTACTCTGTTCCAATTTAGGTGATTTACATTAGAAGTTATAACTGGTATTTTAGGAGAAGTGTAAGGGATTGGGGCTCTCCTTAAAGTCTCCCTGAGTTGTGGATCTTAGCCTGGACCTATCTGTGTCCAGGGCTGAACTATGCACCTCAACCTCCAGCATAAGCTGTGCTGGCATTAGGCTCAGGGGAATGGAGTGACTCTGTGAGCACTGACTATGTTTCTCAACCACAAATTGGCTCCCTGTGTGGAGCTCTCAGGGTAAAGACTGTGCCCTGGGCCATATATGAGCCCGACAGCTGGTTGTTCCTGTGGATGAGTGCCATTACCAACAGCAAAGCTGCTGTTGTCCCTATTCACCTATGTTGCCTAAAAAAAAAATCCTGTCCTCAGGGTTATGGGGGAAACCAACACAGCACTGTGACACAGCCATGTGGTTAATTGAACCACTATCATGGAGGGGGCCCTGTGGATGCTGCTGATTTGAGACTCTGGAGGAAGAAATTAATGAAGTGAGCAGAGTAAAGACCCTCTCCCCCACAGTACATGACTAGTACCCAAAGGGGTAGGGGGCACAGTAATAATTTAAAAAAAAAAAAAAAGGATAGATAGATGGATGAACTAAACCTGGATATGGGGAGAGAAAGTAGAAAACTAAAACAGAAGTTCACAAACAGAAGCCCAGTGGAAACTAAACATACTAGAAGAATTTGTCCAACAAAAAAGATGAAAATATGTAGCTTTTGCACTTTCACAACAGAGTTAACTTTAATATCTACCAAAATGCACAATTGACAAATCTGTGTGGCCGTAATCAGTAGTGGAGCTCAAATTATAGTCATACTTGGAATTGCTTTAAAATTTAAACAAGGTACTCCCTAATTGTGGGGGAGTTATTGAACATAAAATAGAAACAAACAAGCATGCCTCACCTAGCCACCAGGTGTGTTTCTTCTGTAAATTCCTCATGGTCATAGCACCCATTGCCCCACAATATACCATGATGGGCATGGGTGCTCCAACCAGGAAGCTGTAAATAAAAATCTAGTCTGGCGTTTACATTAGTCTTGGCAAAATGGAACCCCATGGACCTTCCCCTCCAATTAAAATAGTTAATGTGGCTATATTCCTTTCTGATTATTTCTGTAATTACTACAAACATTAGCTTAAAAGACAAATTTTCTATCTTATACTTTTGGAGATCAGAAATCCCACGTGACTTTCATTGGGCTAAAAATCAGTGTATCCACAGGTCTTGTGCCCCTAGAGGATGTATGAGAGGGTCTGTTGCCTTGTGTGTTCCGCCTCCTAGAGGCTGTTCACTTTCCTTGGCTTACCGCCTCATCCTCCACCCTCCTGGCCAGCAATATAGCATCTTGAAATCCCTCCCTGACTCTAACCATCCCCTCTCCCTCTTTGACTAAAAGGCCTAACAATCATATTGTGCCCACCCATATAATCCACAAGAGCCTTAATTTTATCACATCTGGAAAAATTCCTTTACTATGTAACATATTCATAGTTTCCAAGGACTAGGGTTTGGATATCTTTAAGAGGCCATTAATCTCTGCCTATCAGAGTGACACAATGTCAATCAAAATAGGGCTTTTAAAGATCAATACCTAATATATAAGATCTATTTGGAGGAGGGGTGTTTACCTCCAGTACTCCCCCCCATTAACTTCCTAATTTGACTTTTTGTTAATCTTGGGAAGTAGAAATGGTGCCCCATTGTGTAGAGAAATGGAATGTTTGAGGACCTGAAAACCTGCTTCAGTCACCAATTTCCTTATCTCCCGATTGTTGTCACACCGTAGTCCCCCCTTCATTCTGTGTGTCTTCCTTCTCTGTGCACACCGTTTCCTTCTGCCTCTTCATGTTTGCTGTTTCAGGGGGTGGTGATGTTCAGTGATGTGACTGTGGACTTCTCCCAAGAGGAGTGGGACTGCCTGGACTCCGTGCAGAGAGTTTTATACAGAGACGTGATGCTGGAGAACTACAGCAACCTGGTATCATTGGGTAAGGACTTCTGCCCCCCAAGTTTCAAAATCTGTTAGGAATGTCTGCTTTCTACATTGTGATTATTTAGCTGCCTTTTAAGTAACTCTGAATTTCTGCTTTCCACTGACAGAGTTTGAACTTTGTGCAGATGGAAATAAGTAGCTTCATGACAGTGGAAATTTTTCTGTTTTTCTGTGGTCCTTCCTATAATTCTACTCATCTCTTTAACAAATGACTAGATAGGAATTCTGGGGCATCCCAGGATGACTGTTTTTTTCCTGTGAACAGGACTTTCTATTTCTAAGCCAGCTGTGATCACCTTATTGGAGCAAGGGCACGAGCCCTGGGCAGGTGGACAAGTGCCAGCTAGAAGCCAGTCCTTACATAAGTGGCAGAAATCAAGAGTGGTAAAGAAGAACATTACAGGTGGTAACCCATCTGTCTGTGAGGAGGTGATACCTCTGAGTCGGGAAGGTGAGTGTTGCAGACCTTGATCTGTGGCAGGGACCTTCTCTGCCTCTCTTAACTTCCATCACTCACTTTCACTGTTTTTTTTTTTTAAAACATATAGAAAGACTTGTTATTGTCCATTAGAACAAAGAAATTAAAACCACAAGGAGACTAATAATAAGAGCCCTGTTAAGAAAGTGGAATAAACAGAACACACTCAAATGTTTCTGAAGGGGGTGCAGACTGATACAGCCACTTTGGAACACAATTTAACTTTGTTATTAAATTAAACATACTTGCCATATAAAGAATCAATTCCACTTAGAGATATTTACTGAAGAATAAATTAAAACATATGTCCAATTGGAGGCCAATGTTCATAGCAGCTTTATCATATCCTCAAAAGAAAAAAATTAAAAAAGAACAACACTTCCACTTGGTACCACTTTCACTTTTTTAACCAACCAGTCTTCTACTCCCTTAAACATCATTTCATCTGCATTTAAATATTTTCTTAGCTACTAGAGGAAGGCAAAGAGGTACTCCTCCCACTCACCAAGTAGGTAGCACCTTTTCTTCTATGACCAAATTTGGAATCACCTCAGATGCTTCTTAGCTCTTCATGGCTATGGGGCAGATTCCAGAAGAAAAGCCTCAGGGCTGGTGCGGTGGCACATGCCTGTAATCCCAGCACTTAGGGAGGCTGAGACAGGAGAATCGTGAGTTCAAAGCCAGCCTCAGCAATGGCTAGGCACTAAGCAACTCAGTGAGTCACTGTCTCTACATAAAACACAAAATAGGGATGGGGATGTGGCTCAGTGGTCGAGTGCCCCTGAGTTCAATCCCCAGTACCAAAAAAAAAAAAGAAAGGCCTCAGACATAGTAGGACAGTATTCTACATTGACTGATGCCAGTAGCCCTGAAAGTTCATGCCTAGAACTCTCCTGGACCTTTCTGTGTGTGTGTGTGTGTGTGTGTGTGTGTGTGTGTGTATGTGTGGTCTTTGCTGAGTTTAATCTGTATAATTTCTCTGTAATAAACTGAAACCATGAGTATAATAACTGTTCTGAGTCCTGAGTCATTCTAGTGAATCACTTATCTTAAGGTCTTGTAGGCCCCCTGAATGTACAGCCCTACATTTTCCTTTTTGCCTACATTTTTTTTCCTTTTTACCTACATTTTCCTTTTTACCTACATTTCCTTTTTTCCTATGAAAAGGAAAAAGTTAACTCATTCTGTGATTATGTAATAAGAAATGTGAAATATCTAGCATGTAACTAAATAGTCATTCTATGGTTGCTGTTATGATGGAAGAATTTCTTAACTTAAGTAAATTGAAATGAGCAAAATGTGTGGTTGAAGACCTTGACATGGACTCTGAACTGGTCACTGTGGCATATGCATGTAATCCCGGCGACACTGGAGGCTGAGACAGGGGGATCACAAGTTTGAAGCCAACCTGAGCAACAGAGCTATACTCTGTCTCAACAAATTTTTTTAAATAAATAAAAAATAAAATGGACTATAAGGAATCCAGAGAAAAAGTACTCTGAGAAAGAACTCTAGAAGTCTACATAGTGATCTCCATGAAACTGTTGCTGAGTACTAAACCACACATGCATAGAATTAAGTCACATCAAGGCCAGCCAAAGAATGGCAGCAAAATTGTAATCAAAACGGTTCCTAGAGATGACATAAAAATGAGTCTGAATTTTGACCAGCCAATGTGGAGGGTTCCCTCAATACCCAAGGTGCAATAAAGACGCCAGAATCGTCACTCCCTAGTATAGAATTAAACTATCCTACAGGAGAGTCTATCCCAGCCCTACCCTAAGAGAGCTTCATAAAATCCATGGAAGGATCAAACATCCTCAAATCACCTGTCTACTAGAACAGGATGCAAGTCTTTGATGGAAATGAGCAAAGTTAAGCATTTGACAATATTACATTCTCAGTTTCTAGCATCCAAGTATAAAGCACTAGATGTTGGAAAATAGCATAATTGGGCAAAATAGTCAACAGAAGTAGCAGAATGAATTTAGCAGACAGACTGTTAAAAAAAAAACTCTTCTAAATATGTTTAATAAGTTTATGGATTCAGAGGACCCATGAAGGTAATGGAGAGAGACTGAGTACTAAACCACACATGCATAGGCTGCTCCAGCCGACGAGCAACAAGGACTTGTTTCATTCTCTTGTGTCTCAAAATTCAAAAGTACATACACCAGTAGTTCTTCAGGAACATGTCTGGATGTCAACAACAAACACAGTGATTCTCGAGGGACAGGAAACAAATAAGGCTCTGTGTTTGCCCCATCTTGCTTTGTTGAGAGAGATTCTTAGGATGCGGCTCAGAGAAGTAGGACGAGCCCAAGGAGTCCCTGAGTAGAGAAGAGGGAACTGCGTCCAGGTTGGGCAAGGCAGCACATGCGCAGAGGGACTGCGTCCAGGGTGAGCAAGGCAGCACATGCGCAGAGGGACTGCGTCCAGGGTGAGCAAGGCAGCACATGCGCAGAGGGACTGCGTCCAGGGTGAGCAAGGCAGCACATGCGCAGAGGGACTGCGTCCAGGGTGAGCAAGGCAGCACATGCGCAGACCACAGAAGAGTGCGCTGCGGAGTGGGGGCTCTAAAGATCTACAGGTCTCCTTTGAGAGTTCGGCAGAGCACTGGTCAGCAGACGGGAAACTACCCGAGGCTGCCAGAACCCTTGGAAGGACTAGAGGGACCTGTGCCCAGCACTCACACAGCCAGGAAATACTTGCTCCCACCATCCAGACTGAAAAGGCTTAAAACTCTTCTTCGTGCATTGATGAGACTACTCCAGTGTCTTACCTCAACATGAGGACGTGGGACTACTCTCGATATTCCTAACGATTCCTCAGAGAAAAACCTGAAAGGATCGGATGACAATTTTCAAGTAATTTAATGATCTCAAAGCTTATTTAAAGGAATACAAATTCTAGCACTCAGCAAGACAATTCACAATGCCTCTTGTTCAATCCATGACTACTGTGCATGCAAAGATTGGAAAAGGATCCATAATGAGGACAATTTTCATTAAAACTAACCAAGAAATGGTAAATATTAGAAGACAGTTTTGAAGTTATAACTATATTCTAAGTGTTCAAAAATTAAGCCGGACATAGAACGTCCTTTTAAGCACCCATATTCAGTTTCTAAAATTGAAAACCAAAAAAGCTGCATTGGGTTGTTAAGTGGATTCAACATTTCATTTTAAGAAAAGATTAACGAGCTAGAAATCAGCAACTGAAACGTAAAAGTGGAGTGTGGGTATAACTCGGTGGTAGAGCACTTGCTTAACATGTATGAGGCCCTGGGCTCCATCCCTAGCAACACAAAACAACCACCACCAAAAAAAAACCTTCAAAGATTTCTACACTGCTGTAATGAGTCTCTTGAATCTCCCCTTTATATTTCTTTCTCTATTCTCTTGCAGGTTGCTCTTATTTCCATAACTGTTTTAGCATAATTTTTTCCTTATTATGGTAGCATCCCTGTGGCTGTAGCTCAGAACAGATGAAATGCAAATTTGGCCCAGATTACAGATCACAATAACAAAGGCATTTATTTTCTAGTTAGCTTATTTCGTTTTATTTTCCTTTTCTTAATGTGTCTAGGGAGCCATCTAAGAACACAATCTCAATTTAAAATATCGTGATTAAATTACACAGCCTTTGGCTCTTAGGGCTCTGAACTACATTGGCATGCAAGAGACAGAGAAGACTGGTTGCATGTCCTGCTGCTTAACAAACCATCTAATTAGGTCAGCAAGCATGTGAAGGCCTTGGCTGCTCTGCCCGTGGCCCCAACCCAGAGTGCAAGACAGTGTCCCTACTATTCAGGTACAGGTTAAAACTGCCAAATGTGTTGTTTAAAGGCACGCAGAACATCTGATCTATGTGAAAGTAAAGGTTCTGGTCACAGAATAAAGAGTAAATGTCATATCAAAATTAAGAGAAACTCAAGTCCCTTTTATAAAAAGCAGCCTTTTGAAATTTAAAAGCTTAAATAGACTTGCTTGGTTGACCAAGAAGTTGTAAGACAGCTCAAGAGCTTTTAAACCTAAGACAAAGCTATATTGCTTAGATGTTAAAATCTTGTAGTGGATTGTGCAATTGCTGGGTTGTCCCCCCAAAATACTTTAATGTACTTCATTAAAAACAATTTTACCAAAGCCTAAGTATTAAAAGTATATGTGCAAAAAAAAAAAAAAGTATGTAGTAAGCCAACTCATCAGGAGGTGGATCTAGTCTTTCTGAAGTTCACTGGTAACCTTTACTTCCAATAACTAGCTGAGCACGAGTAACGAGGTACCCACCCAGAATCGAAATTCTGTCAGCTGCACTTCCATCCTTCCTTACCCCAGGCCATGCTGCACCACGTGTAGTGAGCCAGGGTCATTTCAGCAAACCTCTTTAGATTCCAGGGTCATTTGAGCAAACCCCTTTAGATTCAAGCTGCAGGCAAATTACCAAGCCTACTCTTAGATTCAAGGGTTCACTAGAGGTATTCTCAGATTTCTTGAAGCTGTTGTCACCACATTCATGGTTTATCACATTGGAAGAATGCAGATTAAGATCAGCAAATAAGGGGCACATAGGAGAGGGTCTGGGCATGAGCTGGTGTGAGCTTTCATTTGTCCTCTTCCAGGGGAATCACATGGACAACACTTACTTTTCCCAAAACAATATGTGGCAATACTCATGGAATATCATCAACCAGAGGAGCTTAGTTGAGCTTTTGTGTCCAGGGTTTTTGCTGAATGTTAGCACAGACTATCTTGTGTGACTTAAGCTCTGAGCTGCTCCCTGATGTGTAGAGCAGCAGTTTTCAGGCTGTGCCTAAACCTTTGTTACTCTATTTTGTAAAGCAGTAGTTTGCTGTAAGCTGCACCATTTTGTGTCTAAGGGCTGAGGTGGAATGACTCCATACCTTGTTTGTACAAGTAGATAACCACCATCTGCCTGGCACAACCAATAAGGCATAAGCTGATAAATAAATTGTGCTAATAAGAATGACCACCTGTGAGCTTATCAGATTAATCAGAAACATGTGGATACGTGAGCATATTAAACTCATGTCAGAAAAACAGACCCATGACCTTGTCAAACATGTCAGACCACCAAAAGATTCTATCCACTCACTCAAGACCCATAAAAGGAGGAGCATCCCAAGACAGGGAAGAGTGGCTCCCTAACCCCATTCAGCCATAAAGAAAAATGAAATTATGTCATTTGCAGGAAAATGAATGGAATTAGAGACCATCATGTTAAGCAAAATAAGTAAAACTCAAAAACAATCATGTTTTCACTCATATGCAGAAGCTAAAGAGGAAAAAGGAAAATAAAGGTGGGGTAGATCTCCTAAAAATCAAAGGGAGATCAGTAGAAGAAAGGGACTAGGGGTTTGGAGGCAGGGTGGGAGTGGGGATATGCCAGGAATGATACTGGTCAAATCCTATTATATTGTGTGAATGTACCAGTAAGTAACAAATTCCAACATGATGTACAATCATAATGTACCAATAAAAATGTGGAATACAAGACAAAACAAAATACCTCTACCTATTAAACTAAGAAAAATACTAAAAACAAAACCTATAAATCTAAAAAAAGAAAAGGAAATTAAGCTTGGAATAAAAGAACCTGTGATTGCCCAGTTTGACCTACAATAGTCAGTGATCTGCCACTGATGAAAGTGGTATACCTGAGAATTTATTATTATTCAATGAATTCCAAAAGAAACAAACATGTTTGGTCCATATTAATGACATAGCATGCTCACAACACTAGGTAAATAAAGATAATGTTGTCAGGGAAGACGTATTCAAGTCTTAGAGTTTCTCTACCAAGAGGTAGGCAAGGGTCAAACCTTTCTTCAGGCAAGGTTAATCCTTTACTGCAGAGGAACTTAGAGTGAGTGACTCATTGATTTGTCTCCAAATTTAAGCTTGTATTTTAGTGCTGGGATATAAAACAACCATATTCCATTCTCACTATACCACACCACCCATTTTATTTTGTACCACTTATCTGAAGTTACAGCAGATTTCTTCCACAGTCTGTCACTATCCATTGCTCTACAAATACGAAATTTCATGGGATTCTTAAAAAAAAAAAAACAGATTTTCACAAAATTCATGTATTTTGAAGTCCAGCCAATGGCATCTTCCCTAAGTATATCAATTCTTGCGTGATTCTTTTGATGGTTTCCCTTAGGTTATAATCAGCCTGGATATCTACTTTTTATTAACTTAACTTCAGATCATTTCCAATATATTATTTATTAGCAAGCTTTCTGTCCTTTCACCTCAGAAATACCCTCTGGTTTTACCTATTTAATCCACATTATAGGTATGATATTTCCTCCCCTTTTTACAATACACATGTACAGTACTGTATTATAAAAATATATAACCAAGCCTTCCTTCAATTTGTATGATCACCTAGGACAATATATGTTTATCAATTCTCCCAAATAATTCAGAATCATACAAATTTTTGAAAATCATTGATAATCACTTTTCTTATTCATTTCCTTCATCTTCCTATATGGATTGATTTATTCATTTTGTTTTCCTTGTTCATTTGTTGAAAGGCACAGCTTTATTTGGTAGTGCCTTAGCCATTAACTATTAGTTTACTTGAAAACATTTTTGTTTCTATCTTTCCATGGAAGTTTTATTTCTCCCAAATTAAGGGGGGGCAAACGTTTTATTTTTATTTCATTTCAGATCAACCGTTGAAATCTGCAGCCAAGAAACAACCTTTAAGGGGAAAAATTAGTAATGTCAAATCATTCCCATTGGAGTTCATGGAAGGAATTATAACACCATGCTCAAGTGTCCAAGATATTTGGGAATGTAAAGATCAGTTTGTGGGACCACAGTCTTATCAAGAAGCACATTTCAGCCAAGTAATAATCACCCATGAAGATGTACATGCTTTTGATCACCAGGTATCTCTTACTCTGTACCACAGAACTGGAAATGAGGAGAAGCCATATTACTGTAAGGAATGTGGGAAGGCTTTTAGTCGTGGCTCACAACTTACTCAACACCAGAGAACTCACAGTGGTGAGAAACCCTATGATTGTAGGTACTGTGGGAAGGCCTTCAGTTGTGGTTCAGCACTGACAAGACATCAGAAAATTCACACTGGTGAGAAACCCTATGAATGTAAGGAATGTGGTCAGTGCTTTAGTTGTGGCCCGTACCTTCTGCGACATCAGAGGATTCACACTGGTGAGAAACCTTATGAATGTAGACAGTGTGGGAAGGCTTTTAGTTGGATGTCATATTTTTCTCAACATCAAAGAATTCATACTGGTGAAAAACCATATAAATGTAAGCAGTGTGGAAAGGCATTTTGTTGGAGGTCCTATCTTACAAAACATCAGCGAATCCATACTGGTGAGCAATTCTATGAATGTGAGGAATGTGGGAAGTCCTTTAATAAGACCTCAAAACTTGTTCAGCATCAGAGAACTCACACTGGAGAGAAGCCCTATGAGTGCAAAGAATGTGGAAAGGCCTTTATTAGGAGCGCAAGCCTCATTCAGCATCAGAGAATTCATACTGGTGAAAAACCCTATGAATGCAAGGAATGTGGAAAGACCTTTAGTTGTAACTCATACCTTTCTCAACATCAGAGATTTCACACTGGTAAGAGACCCTATGAATGTAAAGAGTGTGGGAAGACCTTTAGTTATCACTCAAACTTCACCATACATAAGAAAATGCATACAGGTGAGAAGCCCTATGAATGTAAGAACTGTGGCAAGGCCTTCACTAGGAGCTGGAACTTTATTCGTCATCAGAGAGTTCATAATGGTGATTAACTCTATGAGTGGAAAAAATATGTACAGGATTTTTTTTTATGGTTTTTATTTTTTAAAACCTGAGAATTAAAATAGTAGAACATCCTGTGCTGTAATTGTTGGGAAAAGCTAGCAATGGCTACAAAATTTACTAAGCCTCCCAAAATCCACACTTAACAACCTTATTGTAAATATTAGGAAAGCTCTTATTTGAGAGTAACCATGTAAATTTATCTCCTTAAATTGACTATAGCTTTGTTTCATATTCAATTTTGCAACCACTTCAGATTTTACTGTAAAGTATGGATGTATTTGAATCAATTTAACCACAAATTC
>PVHX01011800.1:18161-30196 GCA_004024805.1 Geosciurus inauris
TGGTACTGGGGATTGAACTCAGGGGCACTCGACCACTGAGCCACATCCCCAGCCCTATTTTGTGTTTTATGTAGAGACAGGGTCTCACTGAGTTGCTTAGCACCTCGCCATTGCTGAGGCTGGCTTTGAACTCGCGATTCTCCTGTCTCAGCCTCCCTAAGTGCTGGGATTACAGGCTTGAGCCACCGCGCCCGGCTAACCACAAATTCTTATTAATTTCTTTATTCCACACGTTTGCACTGTCTCCTGTTTATTAACACATTATATTGTTATTAATATTAACCTGTGTTTCAGGACATTCTTTTCTCTTACAGATACTCAAAGTATCTGTGCTTTAAGTATTTAAATATCTAAATTTTATATTATATAACAGATTTTTATCTCTTTGTTTTAAAAAGATGGATTTATTTTCCCTTTTATAAAAACACCACAAAATTTTATGTGATATAAAGAAGCTCAAGGGAAAAATCTTTTATTCCTGTCAAAAAATCCACTGTCAATGGGATCCAGTGAAATGTTTATAAAATATTTACATAGTATAATACTATATTTTTGCCTACCATTTCTATGCCAAAGAAATTTTCCTGTCAGTAGACAGATCTCTTATCATTGTTAATGGTTTCATTGAGTTCCCTATGGTGCTGTATCTACCAAATACCTTTGATTGTTTGCCTCCAGGTTGGGAAGATCATGAACGATGTCCTAGATAAATTTTTTCTAGACATGTCTTTGTACACTTAGTTTTTTTTTCTTTTTTAGGAAAGTTTTTAATGCAAATAATGCATAAATACAATTCTTGTGAAAAAGATTTAACATTATAAATTTCTAAGCTCCTGTTTCATGCCTATCCTGAATATCTGTACACTCTCCAAATGTAAGCACTGTTATTAATCTTTATAATTCAAAATCTTTTATCTATGGTTTTAAAACCTGTTAATGTTTTGTAATAGTATATTTATGTATTATGAAATACAGGTAGAAATTCTACCTTAGTGTGTGAGAATTGAGTAAGTTAATAAACGTGAAGTGCTTAAAACTGAACTTGTTTTATAATAAATATTAGGTGAATGTTGGCCATCATGATAATTATTTGTAGAACAGAATTTAAATATGTTGTATACCAGTTTACAGACTTCTTAGGGTAATTGTTGTGCTATCAGTGTTATAAAGATTGGGGAGATTTTCACCAGCAATTTTTCTTCATTGAATAAAGTTTACCCTGAAGAATTAAAAGCACAAACTGACCCTCATGCATATAAAGTATCTTATCCAGACCTCATCCTGTAGGCAGGATAGATATTATGCAAGCCTGAAATCCTATGTGGAGTAAGGGAGCACGCATTTCTAAAGAGCAGAAAGAAGATGTAGAAATGTGTCTCTGTAATTAATCAGTTCTGGAAAAAAAGAATGGATGTCTAGGCATGCCTTTTGATAAAAGTATAGCAATAACAAAAGACTTGACAATAGTATAGCAAGAAATATCCAGAGATCCATTTATTGCCTACCTAAATAACCACTGGCTTGAAACAAATCAAGACTAAAATTACAAAATCTTTAGAAGAAAATGAATGGCAAGGAGCCTATTGTATAGAAAATCCTGTAAGCACAATAAATATATAAATATGCTAAATAAATAACAGTAAATATGCTATATATCCCCTTAAATATCTAAGCCTAAGTGCATGACACATAAAAATATGTGCAAGAATAATTAATAATTACTACTGTAGTAACTGAACATAAAACATAAATTGCCTTTTTAAAGAACAGTAAAATAAATCCAAAGGCAACAAAACAAAGTACTAGGACATAGATATAATTGACATAGAAACATGAAACATAGCTGGGATCAATAGCACAAGGTTTTTTTTAATGAAAATATAAATTATTAGCTGTCTTATGAAAAAAAACTATAGAAATTTTTGTGTGCTCCCTGGGACCTAAGCACACAAAATCCCCTCAAGGATGAAGCCACTCCTGTGTACTCTGCCCACTCACCAGGACTGGAGGTACTACCATCCCTCTACACATAATGTGCACATCCCTGACTCACACTTCACAGGTGCTCCACATGTGCCCACACCTTGGACATTAGCACTATGACTAAAATGAATGCACCCATGTGCCATAATTCTTGCCAAAAGAGATTCCCTTGGCCATAACTTGCCTCTTAGGAGGTAAGAGAAATCAGGAGGCCCTTCCCCAATGAAAACCAAAACAGCACTTGCCACCGGCGTGAACATCCATTAACTTGACCGCCTGTGACCCCTGAGTCTTCACTGATGCTTACCTAAGCTGACAGAGCTCCATGAAGACTGCTGCTATATCCGCCCTGAAACCAAAACTTGTGCTGCGTCCCCAGGAGTTGGAGCCACTATATCAACACCAGCCAGCACTCTCACAGCCACTCATACATGCAGGCCTCCCCAGCAAAGCAGTGCATGTAATCTGAAGAGGCAACTTCTTCCTCAGTGTACAAACAGCAACGCAACCCTACAAGAAACATGAAAGTCAAAGAAGCATGGCACCACCAGAGAAACCATGATTTCCCAGGTGCCATCCCAATGGCAATGTACAGATTGCCTAAGAATTGAAAACAATTGTTTTAAGGAATCCCAGAGAGCTCCAAGAAAACTAAATAGACAGCTTAATGAATCAGGAAAACAATTCATGAATAAAGGTAATAGCTTAACAAAGAAATAAATCACTTTAAACAGTCAAGACTCTGGAGCTGAACAATACAAGGAATGAAATGAAAAAATGTGATAAAGAGCTTCACCAGAAAATTCAATCAAGCAGAAAAAAAAAATTCTGAATGAAATATAGGGCATATGAATGTACCTAGTCAGAGGAGAAAAAAAGGTGAAAAACAATAGGAAAAAAGCTGATGAAATTTGTGGGGCACCATTTAGCAAACACATTTTTTATTCAAAGTTCCAGAAACAGCAGAGAAAGAGAAAGGGTCAGAAACTTTACTTAAAAAAATCCTGGCTGAAATGGACATGCAGGTTCATGAAACTCAAAAATTCCCCAACAGGATTACAAAGACTACACTGAAACATATTATAATCAAATTATCAAGAGGAAAAGACAAAGAGAATTTTGAAAGCAGCAAGAGAAAAGTGACTCATCATGTACAATAGAATCCTCGCACAATTACCAAATTTCTCAGCAGAGACCCGACAAGCTAGAAAGTGGTATAATGTATTCCAAGTACTAAAAGAAAAAACCCCCAACCCTACACAGCAAAATAATTCTTTACAATTGAGGGGAGAGATGGAAGCTTTCCCAGATAAAACTGAGACAAAACAAATATCACTAGACTTGCCTTACAAAAAAATTCTTAAGGGAGTTTTCAAATTGAAATGAAAACATGCTAAGCAGCAACGTGAAAGCATAAATATTACAGGTGAAGGTAAATATATAGACTTCTATGCATTAACAGAGTAAAGGAGGTACATAAATTACTTTCAACACTACTACAAATATTAATAGATACAAATTTGCTATAGGATTAAAAAAATCACAAAATGTGTGAAAAGGGAGGAAAAAGAGTAACATTTTGTGCATGGCTAAGGTTATGTTTTTTCCAACCTGATTATAACAAAATATTTTATGAAAGCTGAGTTCACCACAAAGAGAGATCTTTGATACACAAAGAATAAACATCAAAGCCAATCACTACAAAAAGAATCCCTAAGGATAAAGAGAGAAAGAGAGAAATAATCACAAGATTAAGAGAAAATCATGAGTGAAATAGCAATACTAAGCCCTCACTTATCAATAATTATCATAAATGTCAGTGGATTAAATTCACTAAAGATTGGCCATCTGACTGAGAAGAAAAAAAAAAACAAGAACTAGCAATATGCTGTATACAGTAGACTCACTATAGACTCACATAGGCTGAAAGTGAAGGGATGGAAAAAAATAACTCATGGTTTCAAAACAGAAAGTAGAAGTATAATTATAACTTCATAACAAAGTATGTTACACTTGGACAAATAGACTTTATAAAATTGTCTTTAGAACAAAGATCATTATATAATGAAAAAGATTCAATTAAACAGGAATATAATATCAGAGCACCTAGATATTTAAAACAAATACCAACAGATCTGAGGGTAGAAATCAATAGTAATACAAAAATAATACAATAATAGTAATATGAAAATAATAGGGCACCTTGATACCCCACTTACAATAAGGAGTAGAAATTCATAGAGAAAAATCAGTAAGGAAACATTGGACTTGAACTACACTTCAGACCAAATGGAACTGACAAACATACAGAACATTTTGTCCAACATTGGTAAAATACAGTCATCCCTAAGTATCCTCCCTCAAGGCACTGGTTCCAGGAACCACCAGGAACATCAAAGTCCATGAATGCTTCAGTTCCTTATATTAAGTGACAGTATTTGTCACATAGTATTTGCATTCTTTCCTATCATTTCAATCATCTCTAGATCATGTAACAATATGAATATTATATAAATAGCATCAATCAAAACATTGTAGTACTGGCATGAAAACAGACACATAGACCAGTAGAACAGAGAGCCCAGGAATATATCCACACATCTACTATTAATTAGTCTCTGACAAAAATGTCAAGAACACAAAATGGGCAAAGGACAGTCTTTCAGTAAGTGGTATCGAGAAAACTGGATACCACTTGCAGAAGAATAAAATAGGGCTTATCTCACACCACATGCAAAAAAATAAACTCAAAATGAACCAAATACTTAAGTGTAAGACCAGAAACTGTAAATTACAGAAGAAAGCATTGGGCGGGGGGAATAATAATGATTAGAGCAGAAATAAATAAGAAACTACCAAAACAATAGAAAAAGTCAAAAAAGCCAAAAGAAAAAAATCAGTAAAACCAAAAGTTAGCTCTTTGAAGATATTAACAAAATTGCCTAACTTCCAGCTAGATGGATTAATAAAAAAGAAGACTCAATGAAAACAGAAATAAAAGTTGGCTACTATACCAATTATACAGAAATAAAAAGGATTGAGTCCTATTGACAATTATATATGAACACAATAACCTAGATAAAATGGACAAATTCCTAGAAACATATAATAGGCCACCAATAAAATGTGAAGAAATAGATAATCTGAACAGATCTATAACAAATAGAAGATTGCATTAGTAGTCAAAACCTTCCTGACAAATATAAGTCCTAAATAACATGGCTTTGCTGGTGAATTCCACCAGATAATAAAGGAGTACACAGAGGGAGATACCAAATGGAAGATTAGAGGAAGTCTGCATTTCCAGTTGCTCTGAGGCTTGCAATTAAAGCAGTGGGAGGGCTGCTTCTCAAAAAAAGCAGGTGAAAGAGGGACTTCACTGAAATTCAGTATAAGTGAGAGTCTCCCACAGGTCTCCCGCACCACTCAGAAATTCAGGTACATAGAACAAAGGACAGGAGAGTGCACTGGAGCCAAGCCAGTTGCCACAGTGGCATCAGGTCACTTTGCACAGGGGAGGGATAACACAAACACAGGGAGAAACAAAACAGACAAATTTGGCGCAGAAAAACTTGTAGAACAGAAAAGCAGCCTGAACTTAGGGGATCCAGAAGCTGCACAGCAAACTGGTGTTTGAAGAGTGCTCTGTGTTTCCCAACTGGCAAGTGGAGAGTTAAGTGGCAGCCATCTTGAGAAGTCCACTCTTCAGCTGGCTGCTGTGGAGCCTGGGAGACCAGAGCAAATATTGCTGTCCTGTCTCAGCAAACACCTACTGCGAAGCCTAGGATATACTTGGCAGTACATGATTGAAACAGGCACAGGGAAGACTGTGCCCAGGGGGGTTCAATCAGAGAAATGGAGGGGAGTACAACTCACTTCCCCTTTGAGTCTGGTGGCTCATGTACCAACTGAAGAGTGTCAGGAAACTGAACAGGTAGGTGTGAATATACTCAGGGACTGAGCTTGCAAGGTCACATTCGTAAGCAGCTTAGGGGACACCTATGGAGTGCTGGCTCCCCCACCCCATTGGTAGAATTATCAGGATGCTCCTGAGATCCAGACTCCCAGCAGAGATCAGCATCTGCTTAGCCTTAGGAGTTGATGTAATCTCCCAAAGTCTCAAAGGCTAGATTAGAGCTAAGCCCCAACCACCAAAATCCCCCATTTGGAATTCTGCAGCAGCCCCACCCTGGGAGGGCATCCATCTGATCTGTTTAGACAAAACTCCAATTGACAATACTTCCCATTCTGTCCTACTTTATCCTAGTGAGAAGGAAACTTGAACACTGCACCAGCGTCAGCTTTAGGCTACTCCAGCTGGCATCTCAATGAGCAACACAAAAAGAATTTTAACAACTCCCAGCCCTTGCTTTTTCTAAGCTTTAGGAAAAATAGAAAGGACAGTCAGGCATAAGCAGTGATCATATTCTTCCTCAACAGTTTTGACCACCTCAGTGGAGACAATTTTTGCAATATTTAAGAAGACTGTACATCATGCCCAAGTTGGTTTTATCCCAGGAATGCAAGGATGGTTTAAATCAAATGTAACTCATCACATAAATGGAATTAAGGACAAAAATCACCGAGTCATTACAATACATGCAGAGAAAATCTTCAAAAAAATTCAGCACCCATTTATGATAAAAAAAAAAAACCCACAGAAACTAGGGATAAGAGGAACATACCTCAATATCATAAAGGCTACACATAACAAACCTAAAGCCAACCTCATGGTAAAAGGGGAAAAACTGCAAGCATTTCTTTTGAAATCTAGAATAAGACAATGATAACTGCTTTCACCACTCCTATTCCATATAGTACAAGAAATTCTAACCAAAATAATTAGGCAAGAGAATAAAATAAAAGGGATAATAATAGGAAAGGACAAAGTCAAATTATCAGTGTTTGTAGATGATATGATCCTATTCTTGCAAGATCCAAAATGCTCCACCAGAGGACTGCTAGAGCAAATACACATTTAGCAAAGTATAGGTAAAATATATACATATATAGCTTTCTTATATACCAATAATGAATTTTCAGAGAAAGAAAGAAAGAAATCTGGAAGAAAATCCCATTCACAATACTCTCAAAAAAGAAAGAAAAGAAAGAAAGAAACCCTAGGAATAAACCTCACCAAGGTGAAATATCTCTACAGTGAAAACAACAGAACACTGAAGAAAGATATTGAAGTCACACGAAGCTGGAAAGACCTCGTGTACATGGATAGGCAGAATATATGTTGTTAAAATGAGCATGCTACCAAAAGCATCATACAGATTCAATGTGATTCCCATTAAAATAGAAAGAAATGTCCTAAAATGCATTTGGAAGAATAAAAGACCCAGAATAGCCAAAGCAATTTTAAGCCAAAAAAGCAATGCTAGAGACATCACAATACCTGACTTCAAATTATACTACAGAGTGATAGCAAGAAACTGCATGGTACTGGCACAAAACAGACACTCAGACCAATGGTATAGAAGACACAAAGACAAACCCATACAGTTATCTGACCTTTGACAAAGGTGCCAAAAATGTACACTGGAGAAAAGACAGGCTTTTTAATAAATGATGCTGAGAAGAGGTTAGCCATATGTAGAAGACTGTGTAGAAGAATGAATCCAAACCAAATATAGATCTAGGAACTAGACCAGAAACTATGCAACTCCTAAAACAAAATGTAGTATCGGCTAAGTGCGAAGGCACATGCCTGTAATCCCAGCACTTTGGGAGGCTGAGACAGGAGAACCATGAGTTCAAAACCAGCCTCAGCAAAGGCAAGGTGCTAAGCAACTCAGTGAGACCCTGTCTACATAAAACACAAAATAGGGCTGGGGATGTGGCTCAGTGGTCGAGTACCCCTGAGTTCAATCTCTGGTACCAAAAAAAAAAAAAAAAAAAAGAAAAAGAAAATGTAGGATCAACACTCCAACATGTATGTACAGGCAAGGACTTTCTCAATATGTCTCCTAAAGCTCAAGAAATTCGAGTTAATAAATAGGCTGTTGGTGAGCAGAGCTTCCTTTTTATCCAACATCTTGATGAGGTTCCAGTAGCTGCTCTCCAAGCTTCATGATACTGCCCAAGGACAAAAAGAAGGAAGATGCTGGAAAGTTGGCCAAGAAAGGCAAGGACCCAGTGAAAAATCTGGGGGTAAAGCCAAAAAGAAGAAGTGGTCCAAAGGCAAATTTTGGGACAAGCTCAACAATCTAGTCTTGTTTGACAAAGCTGCTTATGACAAACTCTGCAAGAAAGTTCCCAGCTATACGGTTGTGACCCCAGCTGTGGTCTCTCAGAGACTGAAGATTCAAGGTCCCTGGCCAGGGCAGCCCTGCAGGAGCTCCTCAGTAAAGAATTTATCAAACTGATTTCAAAGCACAGAGCTCAAATAATTTATCCCAGAAATACCAAGGTGGAGATGCTCCACTGCTGGTGAACATGCATGGACAGGTCCAATCAACTGTACATTTGGAAAAATAAAATTTTATTAAAACAAATGAATAAAAACAAGAGTTCATAAATGGGATGGCATCAAATTAAAAATCTGCCCAGCAAAGGAAACAAGACTATGAAGAAAGAACCTACAGAATGGGAGAAAATCTTTGCTAGCTACTTTTCTGTCAAAAGATTACATATAATGCAAAATGCATAAAAACTCAAAAAACACCAAAAGAAACCCCAATTAAGAAATGGGCAGCCAAGTGTGGTGGCGCACGTCTGTAATCCCAGCACTTAGGGAGGCTGAGACAGGAGAATCGCGAGTTCAAAGCCAGCCTCGGCAATGGTGAGGCGCTAAGCAACTCAGTGAGACCCTGTCTCTACATAAAACACAAAATAGGGCTGGGGACGTGGCTCAGTGGCTGAGTGCCCCTGCGTTCAATCCCCAGTACCAAAAAAGAGAAAGAGAAAGCCACATTCAATAAACACAATTCATCACATCAATAGACTTAAAGACAAGCATCACAGGATCATCTCAATAGATGCAGAAAAAGCATTTGATAAAATACAGCATCCATTCATGTTCAAAACACTAGAAAAACTAGAGATAGTAGGAATATACCTCAACATTGTAAAAGCTATCTATGTCAAACCCAAGGGCAACATTATTCTAAAAGGAACTGAAAAGCATTCCCTCTAAAAACTGGAACAAGACTGAGATGCCTTCTTTCACCACTTCTTTTCCAACATAGTCCTTGAAACTAGCCAGAGCAATTAGAAAAAAAAGAAAGAAAGAAATTAAAGGGATATGAATAGGGGGAAAAAAAGAACTCAAACTATCTCTATTTGCCAACAACATGATTCTATATTTAGAAGACCCCCCCCCAAAAAAAACTCCACCAGAAAATGTCTAAAACTCATAAATGAATTCAGAAAGTAACAGGATATAAAATTAACACCCACAAATCAATTGCATTCCTGTACATCAATGATGAATCAACTGAAAGAGAAATTGGGAAAACTATCCCATTCACAATAGCCTCAGAAAAATAAAATTTTGGGGAATCAACCTAACAAACGAGGTGAAAGACCTCTACAATGAAAACTACAGAACTCAAAGAAATCGAAGAAAACCTCAGAGGATGGAACAATCTCCCATGTTCTTCGATAGGCAGAATTAATATTGTCAAAATGGCCATAGTACCTAAGCACTATACAGATTTAATGCACTTCCTATTAAGGTTCCAATGACATTCTTCATAGAAGTAGAAAAAGCAGTCATGAAATTCATTTGGGAAAATAAGAAGCCAAGAATACCTAAAGCAATCCTGAGCAAGAAAAGAGAAGCAGGAGGCATCAAAATACCAGATCTTAAACTATACTACAGAGCTACAGTAAAAAAACAGTGTGGTACTGGCACCAAAACAGACATGAAGACCAATGGTACAAAATAGAAGACACAGAGACAAACCCACATAAATACAGTTATTCATACTAGACAAAGGCATCAAAAAACATACATGATAAAAAAGATAGCCTGAAGTCAGGCACGGTGGCGCAAGCCTGTAATCCTAGCACTTAAGGAGGCTGAGACGGGAGAATAGCGAGTTCAAAGCCAGCCTCAGCAAAGGCGAGGCGCTAAGCAACTCAGTGAGATCCTGTCTCTACATAAAACACAAAATAGGGCTGGGGATGTGGCACAGTGGTCTAGTACCCCTGAGTTCAATCCCTGGTACCAAAAACAAAAAATGTTGAGGGGGTCATTACCATAAAACCTCTACTAAAAGAAATGCTAGAGGGAGTCCTTAAACTAGAGATGAAAGTATGCTAGACTGCAACGTGAATAGACATAAAAATATGAGGATCTTAGTAAAGGTACTAATATACACACATTCGTAATTATTGTTTGTCATGTTCCATTTACTTACTACAGGATTTTTAAAACATGAATAATTATAAATATGTTAATGGATACATTAAATATAAAGATGTAGCTTGTGGCATTAATAACAAATGAGGTAGGGGAGAATTCTAAAGAAGCAAAAGTTTCACATGTATTTGAAAGTAAGCTGGTATCAATTTAAAATATATTGTTATAAGCCAGGTAAGGTGGTGCTGGTGATGCCTATAATCCCAGCAACTCTGGAGCCTGAGACAGGAGGCCCTAAGCAACTTAATGAGACTATGTCTCAAAATAAAAAGGACTGAGGATGTGGCTCCATGGTTAGACACCCCTGGTTTCAACCCCTGTACCAAAAAATAAAATAGATTGTTATAAATTTAGGATGTTGGGCTGGAGTTGTAGCTCAGTGGTAGAGCACTTGCTAGCATATGGGAGGCACTGGGTTTGATCCTCAGCACCATGTATAAATAAATAAATGTCCATTGACAACTAAAAAATCTATTATAAATAAATAAAAGTAGGATGTCTGATGTATTCCCCGTGGTAACAGTAAAGAAAATATCTAGAATGTACACAAAAAGCAAAGAAAAGGAACGTCAACAAAGCAAGGCAATAATGGAGAAAATGTCAGACAAAAAAGCAGAAAATGAATAAATGGCAAAAGTAAGTCTTTCCTATGAGCAACTATTTAAATGTAAGTGAAATAAACTATCCAATCCAAAGACACAGATTGCCAGAATGGATGACAAAACAGGATCCAATTGTCTGTTGTGTTAGTTACCTTTTTGTTACTGTGACCAAAATACCTGACAAGAACGACTTTGAAAAGGAAAGATTTATTTGGCATGTTGTAAACCTTCAATGAAGCAACGAAGAGAGACAATGAAACGCGCTGGGAAATGTTTCTCCACAAGTTGGAAGAATGTGAAATCAATACGATTGTCTTTAAACATGAACTCAGTTCAGATGTGGATTCATCTTTTAATGTTGTTTTTAAAATCAACTTTATTGGTATGATTTACATTTAGTCCACTTAGTGTTCCACTCACTGCATTTTGACAGCTGTGTACACTCAAAACCTCCAGCACAAAATATGCATTTTGATCATCCCAAGAAGAGTCCTTGTGCCCATTTTCTGGCTGTCCTTCCATTCGAGTCCCAGGAAATTACCAATCTTATTTTTTATTATTTTGCATTTCTGAAATGTCATATAAATGCAATCATATAATAATGCTCGTCTGTTTTTTCTTAATCAAAATAACTTTAAAATCCGTCCACATTGTTATATTTATCAGTAATACATTCCTTTTTATTGCCTTGTAGTAGTATAGTTTTCCATTTATGGATATACCACACTACTCCCTTGATGTATATAAAAATTTTTTCCACTTTTAGTCTATCCTGAATAAAGTTATCTCCATTCATGCACCAGGACATAAGTACGGACATAAGTTTTCATTTCTCTTGTGTTAAATTTCAAAGTAGAATCTCTGGTTTTTGTGGTAGCTGCACATCTGAAAATTTTAAGAATATGACAAACCGGGACTGGGGTTATGGCGCAGTGGTAGTACACGCGGGAGGCACTGGGTTTGATCCTCAGCACCACATAAAAATAAAATAAAGATATTCTGTCCACCTAAAACTAAAAAATAAATATTTTAAAAAAGGAATATGACAAACCATTTTTAAGAATTTGTGCCATTCTATG
>PVHX01011800.1:36773-62660 GCA_004024805.1 Geosciurus inauris
GGTACCGGGGATTGAACTCAGGGGCACTCGACCCCTGAGCCACATCCCCAGCCCTATTTTGTGTTTTATGTAGAGACAGGGTCTCACTGAGTTGCTTAGCGCCTCGCCCTTGCTGAGGCTGGCTTTGAACTCGCGATTCTCCTGTCTCAGCCTCCCTAAGTGCTGGGATTACAAGCGTGAGCCACCGCGCCCGGCTTTTTTGCCCCATTTCTGAACACTCTTTAGTATTTCTTTTAGTGTGAATTTGCTGATAGCAAATTCTATTTTTGTTTGTTGCAAATGTCATTATTTTGCCTTTTTAAAAATTCTCTTTGGTGCTGGGGATTGAACCTAGAGTCTTTTTCTTTTCTTTTGTGGACACAGGGTCTTGCTATGCTGCCCAGGCTGGACCCAAACTCCTAGGTTCAAGTGATCCTCCCACCTGATCCTCCTGCCTCAGCCTCCCAAGTAGCTGGGATTACAGGCGTGCACTATGGCATCAGGTTTTCGCATCTTCACTATGGTTTGCAGGGCCTGACAATCTGTCAAGTACCAAGCCCGGCCACAGTACACTGTGTAAACACTTCCTCCAAATGTGCCGTGGACATCAACTGTGTGATGCAGGTATTCATGATTCTGACTAGACAGAAGGCAGTAAGTGGGCCTTGGTCACCTCCTGCTTCTTAGTCAAGCTGTGGCCTCTCGTTTATTTGTATCCCCACACCATGACTGTAGTCCTGGGCACTCTACTGCCCCAGTGTCAGACTTCTGAGGTACACTCTGTTGACTTGTGAGCTGAACCTTCCAGTGTAAGGCTTTCCCAAAGTCACTGCGTTTATAGGGTTTCTGTTTACTATGAATTTTCTGGTGTTTAAGCAGATTTGATCTGATGGTGAAGGCTTTTCCGCATTCAGCACATATATACGGTTTTTCTCCTGTATGGATTCGGTGATGCTCATGGAGCTGTGACTTCTTAATGAAAGACTTCCCACAGTCGCTGCATCCATAAGGCTTCTCTCCCGTGTGAATTCTCCTGTGTCTGTTTAAGTGTGACTTTTGGATGAAGGACTTCCCACATTCGGTACAAACATAGGGCTTCTCTCCCGTGTGAATCCTCTGGTGCATGATCAGTGTTGACTTTCTTGCAAAGGCCTTCCCACATTGGCTACACTCATACTGCCTTTCCCCAGTGTGGGACTGCTGATGTATGTGGAGGCCTGACTTCCGAGTGAAGGCTTTTCCACAGTCACTACATTTATAGGGTTTCTCTCCTGTGTGAATTTTCTGGTGTGTGAAGAGATTCGACCTGTCCGTGAAGGCCTTTCCACATTCAGCACACCTGTAGGGCTTCTCTCCTGTGTGAATCTGCTGATGCACATGGAGCTGGGATTTCTTGGTGAAGGATTTCCCACAATCACTGCATTCATAGGGTTTCTCTCCAGTATGAATTCTCTCGTGTGTGATAAAATGGGATTTGTGGAAGAAGGCTTTCCCACACTCATTGCAAACATAGGGCTTTTCTCCTCTGTGAATTCTCTGGTGCATACTTAGTGTGGATTTCTGAATGAATGCTTTCCCACACTCACGACACTGGTAATGTCTCTCGCCAGTATGGCATTTCTGATGGATCCTGAGCCGGGACTTCCAGGTGAATGACTTTCCACAATCATTGCATTTATAGGGTTTTTCTCCAGTGTGAATTTTTTGGTGTTTAATGAGATTCGACCTGTCAGTAAAGGCCTTCCCACATTCAGTACATATGTATGGTCTTTCCCCAGTATGAATTTTCTGGTGTATAATGAGATTTGTCTTGTGAGTGAAGACCTTCCCACATTCTGAACATATAAAAGGATTCTCTCCTGTGTGGATTCGCTGATGCACATGCAGCTGTGATTTTTTTATAAAGGATTTCCCACAGTCGCTGCATTCATAGGGCTTCTCTCCAGTATGAATTCTTTCATGTGTGATGAAATGGGATTTCCGGATAAAGGCCTTCCCACACTCAGCACATGCAAAGGGTTTTTCTCCCGTGTGAATTTTCTGATGCATACTTAGGGTGGATTTCCTTGTGAAGGCTTTTCCACATTCAGTACATTCGAAGTGTTTCCCTCTAGTATGATTTTTTTTAATTATGCTGAGGTTTGAATTCTGTGAGAAGCTTTTCACACATTCACCATATTCATAAGGTTTTTCTCCAGGATGATTTCTCTGGCATCTGAACAGATCAGACTTCTGGATAAAGGCTCTTCTGTATTCACTGCATTTATAGTAATTTTCCTCATTATGACTTTTCTGATAACTTGACTTAAGGGAAAAATCCTTCCCCAATTCCATATACCTACAGGGCTCCTCCCCTGCAGAAACTCTGCAAGGAACAGCAAGTTGGGGCTTCTGAGTGAAGACTGTCTCACATTTACTGCACCCATGCTGTTTTTCTTCAGCATAGATACTCTGATGTGCAAAAAAATGGGACTTCTCTATGAAAACTTTTACATAGTCAGAAAACAAAGAGAGGTTCTCCATATCATGACTTGTCGGATGTTGAGTGAGAGCTTGCTTACGACCCCCAAGTTCCCTACACTGCTTACCTCCACAAGCATTCACTTCTGTATGAGAATCCATATGAGTAAAAACATCCTCATAGCTGATAACCTCGTCATGACTTTCTGTTGCACTGTTTCTATTATGATTATACGAACTTGCAACAAGCTTCAGATTCTTTCCAAAGGACTCACTACGATGGAATCCTTTTCGTGAAGGAACCAGATGTGTGTTTATGTGCACGATTTTCCCAGGGTCCTGGCATTCACAGCTCCTCACATTGGCTAGTGCTGCCCTGTCGTTGAAGACAACACGATGTACAGGCCTGTTCTGGTTTCCTTTACATCTCCCTCTCTGCCTGGCATCTTTCCACAATTCTTCTAAAATGGAATAGGGGTCATCTCTTAGGAAGAGATCGATTCTCTCAAACTGGAAAGAAACGTCTTCAGACAGTCTCTGTTGTGAAGTCTCAAAAACAATATCCCCATCTGAAAAGAAAGAAAAGATTAAATTGACAGAAAATTAATAGAAGATAGAAGGACTGATACCTTAAGTTAATTCAGGATGAACACAGAGAAATGGGACATGCATTCTATAAATATAATAAATATATATAAATATGTAAAAATACATAAATATATAGGTATATTACTCTACGTAATATAAATAATATACAATAATATATAGTAATAAAATTAACACATTACATTTAATTAGGATAAACAAGAGCATTGGGAGGTGCTGTTCTAAGTTCTATATTAAACTTTATCACAACCCTTTGATGTTGGTATTATTACCTCCATTTTATAGATGAGGAAACTGAACCACAGAAAAGTTTAATAACTGCCCAAATCTAATGATTAGTAATTGGGAAGGAAGAGGTGCAAATGCAGGAGGAGGAAGGTGCTGGAAGAACAGAATGCAAACCCTGTGGCTTAAAAGGACTTTTTTGGTTTGTTTTCTTTTTGATGCCAGGGATAGAACCTAGGACCTTGCACAAGCTAGATCATGAAGGGTACTCTGCTCTAAAAGCTAATCTCTAATCTCACTGCAACTCTGGGGAGGCTCTTTTTTCATTTAACTTAAAAGTGAACAAATGAATATTATCACTCATATTTATAATTAAATTTATATAGATGTGTACATTAACATATACACACTGCACAAAAGCTGAAACTTTATAAACACTGAACATAGTTATCTTCTCTTTCTAATTACTATCTCTGGCCCTGTGGATTGATCCCAGAAGAAAAAATTTTAAATCCTTCTGAAATAGAGCAAAATAATCTCTTCTGCCTATAGATTAAATTGAAGAATTTAATTTTACTAAGTATTTTCTATAAAAAACATTTGTTTTTAGATCTACAGTGGCAAAAGGCTTGGTTATCATATAATTTAATGTAGCTTTCTCTGAATTTCTGTGGATTGGAGAATTAGAAGAGGGAAAAGAGGAGAGTATGCTATATTAGATTCAATTCAAGGAGCAAGAGAAACCTGCACAAAAAATATGAGTATATACATAATTTGAAAAGGCAGGGAAATAAAATAATCAAAGGATCAGATGCAAGGGAACATTAAAGAAAATGTTAAAATGGAACAGACATGGTTTTAGAAACTACACAAATGTGCATTACAAAATGAAGACATGTAGCCAGGCGCGGTGGCTCAAGCCTGTAATCCCAGCACTTAGGGAGGCTGAGACAGGAGAATCGTGAGTTCAAAGCCAACCTCAGCAACGGCGAGGTGCTAGCAACTCAGTGAGACCCTGTCTCTACATAAAACACAAAATAGGGCTGGGGATGTGGCTCAGTGGTCGAGTGCCCCTGAGTTCAATCCCCAGTACCAAAAAAAGAAAAAATGAAGCCATGTTATTTCTTTCACTTAGAAGCCCATTAAGAAAAGAATGTGTCATAATTTAGATAATAATAAGTGACTTCAGTTTTGCTCCATATAACTAGGACAAGATAAAATGTACAGTGGTTTAAGTAATCAATCTATCAGTTGCATCTAAGGTGAAGTAGTTAAAAAAAATGAAATGAATATATTCAAATGAGGTTAGAATAATCCAGGCATGAGAAAATGTAAGTATGGTTTTAGGCAATACCACTAGGAAGTAAGAAGAAGGCATCTAAATGATCTTTTCTAAGAGAAAAGTTAGCAGAAAAGCAGAATGAATTGTTTGAGGAGGCAGATCGGAGGGAAAAGCAAAAATCCATGTAGAATAGGGGAAGATTCTGAGGACAGTCACTTGCTTGTAGTACGCTGCAATCGAACCTGTCTTTCTGTATGGAGGCAGCCACCTGATGGGCCCACCCTTATTACACAGGCATCTGTATTCCTAGGCACTGCATAAAAAGGGGCCAATGCCTGGCTAAGACACACGACAGTCACAGTGACAGTCATTCCCATGAGCCAAGCATCAGTCACAGATGAAACCCAGACACAATTCAATGTGGAACACACAAATAGCTCAGGGCTAAGACACATGACCAAGGGCAAGTTTAAGCAACGCCCTAACCCTTTACACCTGACTCTAAAAAACAACTGCAACTTCCACCTTAGGTTGTCATGTGCATGGCAGAGGCAAAAGCATATTCACCAGCAGGCAGCAGAGCCGCTGGGAAGAGGAGAAAGGCCCCTGTTCACTGTCTGAACTGCCCACTTGCTGCCTCAATGTCAAGACACCTAAAGGGGAGAACTGACCCAGCCCAGCTTTGGTTCAGATGTCAAGAGTGAAGGTGGGACACTCAACTAAGGGGGTATGAAAAGGCTTGTTTTTGCAACAAGGCTTTGGGGAGAGCTCCAAGCAGGTCCCAAAGCAGTCTGAGAGAACAAGGGAAGGAAGCAGGCCTGGGGTTTTTGTGGGGGTTGTGAGTAGGGCTGGCTGCCTGTCGCTGTGAGGGAAAACCTAAACTCTCTTATCAGTTGGTCCAGATGTGGGGCAGAGGGGGAAGAGAGAGAGGTAAGGCTTAGAAAATATCAATAGTCAAATATCAAAAATGAAGTCAGAGTCTCTGACAAGATACAGATGAATGTTCAACACACTGAGTTATTAAAGAAACAAAACAATAATTAGAAGTTGAAATCCATTCGGTTAGCCAAATTAGAAATGTGGATAATTCTAAGTACAGGCAGGGACACTGGGAAACGAATACCCTTGTGTAATGCTCCAGGGATTGTAGAAGGAGAAAGTCAATCCAGAAAATAGTGCAATTACACTGATCTATGTTATCTATTTGTGTACGCAATGACAATGCGATCCTACCACTCTTTCCTGAGAAATTCTCACTTCCTATAAGAATAGCACTTGAGGGGCTGGGGCTATGGCTCAGCGGTTGAGCGCTTGCCTCGCATACGTGAGGCACTGGGTTCGATCCTCAGCACCACATAAAATAAATAAAGATATTGTGTTCATCTACAACTAAACAAAATATTTAAAAAAAAAAAAAGAATAGCACTTGAAAGCTCACGCCTGTAATCCCAGCACTTAGGGAGGCTGAGAAAGGAGAATCGCGAGTTCAAAGCCAGCCTCAGCAATGGCGAGGCACTAAGCAACTCAGTGAGACCCTGTCTCTACATAAAACACAAAATAGGGCTGGGGATGTGGCTCAGTGGTCGAGTGCCCCTGAGTTCAATCTCCAGTACCCCCCCCAAAAAGAAAAGAATAGCACTTGAATAAATTTATTACATTACTATTTGTAGTAGCCAGGAGGCTAGACAAATAAAAATTAGTTTATCTGTGCTACAGAATGCTCTACAGCAGTTAGAAGCTATGAACTACAAAAACACATTGCAACGTGCCAATTTAAAGAGAGACAGAAGGAAAGGGGGGAGAGAGAGGGAGGAAGAAAATAAAAAAGAAAGAAACTGACCATTTCTATAAACTAAAAATATGAAGAATTTAGATTTCACCAACACCCCACAAATTCTAGGACAGATAGCACCTACATTACAGCAGTCATCTCTGGGAAGGATGAAGTGAGTGTGGGAAAGAGGACTGAAAGGAATAAATAAGAGGGGCCCTTAAACACACTGCTGCTGACACTGACCACAACGAAGACTGCTGACACTGACCACAGCGAAGGCCATGACTAACTCAACATCAAGTCAGAAAGACCAAGACAGGGCTGTGTGGCACTAGCCAGGTAGGACGGAAATGACCCAGATGCCCTGGTCGACAGTGAAGAGGAGCACAGGTCATAACACAGGCCCACCCAGTGGCAATGCTGAGGCACAAAGGGAAAGAGAAAAGGAAAAGAAACCAGGAACAGGAGTGTGGCCCACGGTGATTTTTAAAAGCAAATCTGTGGGCGCTTGAATGCCTAAGAAAAGGATCTAAGCCCCTGGAGGGAGAAAGAACAGAAGTCTTCTGTGGAAAGAGAACAAAGGGCAAGAGAGCAGACCTAGATGATGAGGGAGAGACCATCCAAGGTCTGGCAACCAGCACACTCCCTCCTGAGAGGTCGGCACAGGCAGGAAGGGGCCGAAAGGGGGCACGGCATTTACGTCTCCAAGGGGACAACTCAGCTCCATCAAGCAGTTCTGAAAGCTCAGAAGGTAAGCATCACATTAATGGCACTTCAGAGACAGCTCTCCAGCACAACCGCAGGTGGGCTGAACCATCGTCCGTGCTCTGGGCTCCCCACTCACCTGGACAGCTCTGATTCGAGATCTCCCCATCAGACAGGCATGGCTCTTCTTGCTCCAAATTGAAGATGAGTTCTGGTTTGGGAACTGGACAGCCTACTAACAGGAAATGATAGAGAACGTGTTTCAGAGGCCACACAATGAAGGATGCTATGTGATTTCCAAAAACGTCCACTGGGAACAGCAGAATATTCACAGTACCCAAATATTCACAGTACCCAAAAAAGGTTATTAAGAACATGGGACAGGGGCTGGGGCTGTAGCTCAGTGGCAGAGCGCTTGCCTAGCACGTGTGAGGCACCGGGTTCGATCCTCAGCACCACATAAAAATTAATAAAGACATGTTGTCTATCTACACCTACAAAAACATTTAAAAAAAAAAAACATGGGACAAAACAAGGACAAAACCAGTACATATTTCAGTCTTTGGGAGTTGCGGAGACCTCAGAAAATCCACAGATTTCAGAAATTCCCCTAAGAAAGAAAACACAGTACCCTGGGTGCAGTCTGTTCTACACATGCAGGGCTGTGCTCACCCACTGAGATCAGGTTGAAATAGTTCTCCAGCATCACATCCCTGTATAGGCTTCTCTGGGCAAGGTCCAGGCGCTGCCACTCCTCCCTGCTGAACTCGACAGTTACGTCCTTGAAAGACACAGGTCCCTGTAAAGATGGATTCCTATTCAATGTGAAGGGTTAAGACTGCAGCATGGGAACAAGATATTCAGGACCTTATTTTGATTTGATAGGTTACAACATGTAAGTTCCCACTAAACATCTATATTTTATTTTGTTGTTTTTTTAAATATATTTTTTAGTTGTAGATGGACATAATACCTTTATTTTATTTATTTTTATGTGGTGCCTCATGCATGCTAGGCAAGCGTTCTACCACTGAGCCACAACCCCAGCCCTATTTTGTTGTTCTGACTAAAAAAAAGAAAAGAAAAGAAAAGAAATATTTTAAAAAGTATCCTGTTGGTCCTTCTGCAGTATTGATAATAATAATCTTTTTAAAAATCTACATGCTGACTACATAGAAACAACCTGTCAAAATCCATCAATCTTCAGATTTCTCTGTGTGTGCCATTCTCCATAACAGTCCACTTAAAGAAGAAAAGATATCTGCCATACACTTCACATTCAGTGATCCACTAAGCCGATTTTTTCTTTAAAAAAGAATTAAAGTAAGGTTCTTCTTTCATAATTGCTTAGTAATGCCATAGGGAGAGACACACAGACCACTGGAATACAATTGAGAATCCATAAATAAACCTTTCCTATTTGCTAAGAGTGTCAGAACAAACTTTTTTTGGGGGGGGGTACCAGGGATTGAACTCAGGGGCACTCGACCACTGAGCCACATCCGCAGCCCTATTTTGTGTTTTATGTAGAGACAGGGTCTCACTGAGTTGCTTAGCACCTCGCCATTGCTGAGGCTGGCTTTGAACTCGCAATTCTCCTGTCTCAGCCTCCCAAAGTGCAGGGATTACAAGCGTAATCCAAACTGTTTTTGAGACACGGTTTTGCTTTGTTGCCCTGGCTGGTCTCAAACTTGTGGGCTCAAGCAAGCCTCCTGCCTCAGCCTCCCAAGTAGCTAGAACTAAGAAACACAAGCCACCATGCCTGGCCAAGTGTCAATTTAAACAGGAAAGAACATGGGCTGGAGCGGTGGCTCAGTGGCAGAGCGCTTGCCTGGCATGTGCGAGGCACTGGGTTCGATTCTCAGCACCACATACAAATAAATAAAATAAAGGTTCATTAACAACTAAAAAAAATTTAAAAAATAAAAAAATAAAAAAATAAACAGGAAAGAACAGATTTTTCGACAAATGGCGCTGGGACAAGTGGGGATCCATGTTATAAAGTTGGACCCCTCCTTCACACCACAGTAAAATACTACCTCAAATGGATCGAAAGTCTAAGTATTTTTATATTTAGCAAAAGCTTACATTTTAGCTAAAAGGGGTATTGGGTAAGGCAATGGTTTCTTAATACAAGACCAAAAGTACAAGCATCCAAAGGAAAAAATAAATAAAATTAAAATTTTTGTGCTTTGAAGGACACCGTCAAGTGAATAAATGACTCACAGACTGGGCGAATATTTTTCAAATCATATACAGGATAAGGGACTTGTATCTAAAATATACAAAGAATATTTACAACCCTATAAAAGACAACCCAATTAAAAAGTGGACAAGTGATCCAGCTATACATGTGTCCAGTGAAGACACACAAACAGCCAACGAGCGCATGAACAAAATCCTCAGCATCATTAGTCATCATGGAAACAGAATCAAAATTACAAAGAAAAGCCGGGCGCAGTGGCGCAAGCCTGTAATCCCAGCACTTAGGGAGGCTGAGACAGGAGAATCCCGAGTTCAAAACCAGCCTCAGCCAACAGCGAGGTGCTAAGCAACTCAGTGAGACCCTGTCTCTACATAAAACACAAAATAGGGCTGGAGATGTGGCTCAGTGGTCAAGTGCCCCTGAGTTCAATCTCCAGTACCAAAAAAAAAAAAAAATTACAAAGAGATATCCCTGTGAAATCACTAAGATAATTGTAACGAAAATAGTTCAAAATCATTATTATTAGAGAAGAGCAGTCACAAGGGTGTGTATAATAAAGAAGACAGATAATGACAAGTGTTATTAAGGAAGAGAAGCTGAATCCCTCATGCGGTGCAGGTGGGAGTAAAAAATGGTGTGATCACTTTGTAACGCAGTCTGACAATTCCTCAAAATATTAAACACTGAGTTACAATACAACACAGCAATTCCACTTCCAGGTATATACCCAACAGAAATGAACACATTTATCTATACAAAGCTGGTATGTGAATGTTCATAGAAGCATTATTCATAACAGCCCAAAGTGGAAACAATCCAAATGTTTTCCAAACAATGAACAGATAAAATGTGGTATATCCACATAATATAACAACATTCATTCATAAAACATAATAAAGCATTGACACATGCTACAAAGTGTATGAATCTTGAAAATATTATGTTAAATTAAAAAAGACAGTCACAAAAAGGGATGATTTCATTTACATGAAATGTCCAGCACAGGCAAACCTACTGGGAGAGAGAGTAGACCAGTGCTCCACTTGAGCTGGGTGAAATGGAGGAATCTGAGGATGACAGCTAAAAAGTATGAGGTTTTTCAGGTGAGCAAACAAAATGTTCTAAAATTGATTCTAAAGATGGTTGTACAGTACGTGCAGCCCATGTATAAAACAAATTATAATAATCACTGAAAAAGTTCTGAGCTAAGCCAGATGCAGTGGCACACACCTGTAATCCCAGCAGCTCAAGAGGCTGAGACAGAAGGATTGTGAGTTCAGAGTCAACCTTAGCAACAGCAAGGTGCTAAGCAACTCAGTGAGACCCTGTCTCTAAATAAAATACAAACATAGGGCTGGGGATGTAGCTTAGTGGTTCAATGACCCTGAGTTCAATCCCCAGTACCAAAAACAAAACAAAACAAAACAAAAAAATCTGAGCTAAACTAGGGTGTAAAATACTGCCCAGATTTCAAGTTGGACTCTGAATAGCACAGAAGACAGACCTGACTAGAACTGCAAGGACTTGGAAAACTAAATTGGCATCAGAACTACAGCCTATAAAACAACCCAGGACATACAATCTGAACCCAAATAGTCTGACTACCTACTAAGACAGAAAATTTAAAGACAAATCCACATCTTATAACATAATAATCAGAACGTCCTAAATAAATCCAAAATTATTCATATATAAAGAACCAAGAAAATCTCAAATCAAAATGAGAAGTGACTACCAACAGATGCTGACACTGAGATGAATAAGCTATTGGGATTACTTGGCAAGGATTTAAAGAAGCTAACATAAAAGTACTCCAACAAGCAGTTGCAAATACTCTTGAAACAAATGGAAATCTAGAGCAAAACCTTGGCAAAGAAATAGAAAATATATTTAAAAAAAAAAAACAAAACCCAGAGGCTGAGAAGTGTAGCTCAGTGGCAGAGTACTTAGATGGCACCTGTTAGGCCCTGGGTTGATTGATCCCTAGCAACATACACACGTGCACTCGTGCATGAACACACACACACACACACACACACAAAAGAAAATTTTCAATTTAAAATGTAAGAATTCACTTCAATAATCTCAACAGCAGAATGAACATCCACAGGAAAGAATCATTTGCCCTGAAGACAGATCAACAGAAGTTAACTAGTCTGAACAAAAGAAAGAAAATTTATGGAAAAACTGAACATAGCCTGAAGAACCCATAGGATAATCACAGAAGAGCTAACACTCATCACATCAGAGTCCTAGAAAGAAAGAAAAGGAATGGGATGGTGAAGTGAAAAAGTATTTGAAGAAATAATAGCTGAAAACCTTCCAGATTGAAAAAAAAAAGGAGGTATAAATCTACAGGTTCCAGGAGCTGAGTGAGTCTCAAACAGGAAAGCATCAAATAAATCCATGCCCAGACACATTACAATAAGATGTATGAATATCATATTCAAGAAAAGAATCTAGGGGCTGGGATCGCGGCTCAGTGGTAGAGCGTTCGCCTTGCATGTGGGAGGCACTGGGTTCGATCCTCAGCACCACATACAAATAAATAAATAAATAAAAGTCAATCAACAACTAAAAAAAAATTTTTTTTAAAAAGAAAAGAATATGAGAGGCTGGGATTGTAGCTCACTGGTAGAGCGCCTGACTCACATGCGTGAGGCATTGGATTGAATCCTCAGCACCACATAAAAATAAATAAAGATATTGTGTTCATCTACAACTAAAAGAAATTTTTAAATGTTTAAAAAAAAAAAGAAAAAAGAAAGAAAAGAATCTGAAAGCAGCCAGAGAGTAATCATGTTACCTGTAGGAAAATAGCTATTTGAATGAAAGAAGATTTCTCATAGACTACAGAATTAAAAGGAAGTGGCACAATAGCTTTCAATTGCTGAAGGGAAAGAACTGTTGATATAGAACTCAATATCCAGTGAAAATAAAATAAGCACTGTTTAGGTTCCCTGGAGGGGAGCATGACATGTGAAAACATACACAGAGGAAAGATGGTCAGGTGACAATAGAGGCAGTAGGAGTTATACAACTGCAAGCCAAAGAACACCAAGGATTTCCAGCAACCACTAGAAGAAAAAGAATTGTAAAAGATAAATCCCTGTTGTTTTAAGCCATCTCATTTATGAAGTTTGTTATGATGGTCCTAGAACACAAATATATAACATACAAATATTAAAAGAAAGCAGGAATGGCTATATTCATGTTAAACAAAATAGACTTCAGAGGAAAGAAAATTATCAGGGACATTATATAATGTCTTAGTTAACTCAGGCTGCTATAACAAAATACTTTAGACTGGAAAGATTAAATAACAAATATTTATCTCTCAGTTCTGGAAGCTCAAAAGTTTCCATGACTGCTGAGAGCCCACTTCCTGGTTTGCAGACGGCCTCCTTCTTGTATATTCTCATGGCAAAGGGAAAATGGTCTCTTTTTCTTCTTATAGGGTACTGATTACACACGGGGTTCTACCCTCATAACCTTATCTAAATTTAATTACCTGCCAAAGGCTGTATCTCCTGAGACTATTAGATTGGGGGTTAGGATTCCAGCATATGAGTGCCTGGAGGACACAAACATTAAGACCATAACACAGTGATAAAGGTCAATTCAGTAATAAGACAAAACAATCTTAAATATGCACCAAACAACACATCTGCAAAACTCATGAAGCAACAATTGGTGGTACTAAAAGGAGAAAGAGGTTAATCCATAGCTGCAGCTGGAGACTTCACCCCTCTCCACATTCGTCAGAAAAACTAAACAAATCCCAGTGAATTTATAGGAACTGCAGTCATAGAGTATATTCTCTGTACAGTGAATTCAAACTAGAAATGAGTAGCAGAAAAATAATAGGAAAATCTCCAAATATTTGGAAACTAAATAACACGTACCTAAGTAATGTATGAGTCAAAAAGGAAGTCTTGGTAAAATACAAAAATTACACTGAATTGAATAAAAATTCGAAGTATAAAAATTTATGAGATGCAACTAAAGTGGGTGATAAGGCTTACACTAGAGACTCATAATGATAAGGCTTACACTAGAGACTCATAGCAATAAGACTTACACTAGAAACTTGAGATCCCACCTTAAGAAACCAGAGAAAAAGATCAAAACCCAAAGCAAGCAGAGGAGGAAATCATACAAATAAAAGCAGAAATCAATACAATTGAAAAGATAAAAATATAATGAAAATCAATAAAATTTTAAAAGATTCTATGTAAAGACCATTTATTGGCATTTATAAAGGAAATGTTACTGCTATGGACTCAGCCACTCCAAGATACCATGTTGACACCCTAAACCAGTACGACTGTATTTGCAGATAGGCCTTAAGAGGTAATTAAGATTAAATGAGGTCATACAGGTGTGGGGGGGTCCTACTCTGGGAAGACAGGTGCTATCAGGCAGAGAACCCAGAACTCATCTCCTACAGCTGTTACCACGAGAACCCAGCAAGATTCTGCCAGGATGAACAGCTTCCACTTCCTCTGACTCAATCCCAGCCTCCTAGTTCTGACTCAGATATAAACTGGAGGCTCGGGTCACGTGACCACCATCAGATCCACCCTGAAACCCAATAAAAGTGGGGCCCCAGCTCTCAGAAGCATGGATGGTGGCAGCTTCCTTTTCTTCTTGGCCAACACCCTTATTACCTCTTTTCCCTCAGCTGAGGTGACAGTGCCACCTCTAGCTCTATCCCTCCTGAAACAGCTGTCACCATCACCAGCCAGAGAAACCACTGCCCTCTCCTTCCCCCCAGTCTTCAGCATGGGTTGATGCCAGAGATGAAGGTGATGAAAATTCGGGCAATTACAAAAATGGGAGGTACTGATGTGAAGGGGCAGCTGGGGCTCATTAAAGTTACTCACGTCTATGAAAAAAAAGTAAAAACCAACTAACCAAACAAACAAACAAAAAATAGTAAAAACCAACCTGCTGGCTTTAAAGAAGGGTTATCTTTCTCCCTACAGGCAGGTGCACTGAGGAGGAGCCAGCCATCTTCAAGTTGAGAAAAGCACGCTTACTTGACCATGCTGTCACCCCCACTTCCAACCTCCAAAACTGGGAGAAAATAAAGTTCTGTTTTTTTATCCACCCAGTCTGTAGTACTTTGTTCTGGCAGTCAGAGTAGACTAAGACAACTAGAAACAACTTTACACACATAAATGTGACAACTTAGATGAAAGGAATCAATGCCTCAAAAAATACAAACCTCAATAATAAACAAATAATAATGAAATTGAGTTTGCAATTTTAAAATTTCAAAAAAAGAAATCTCTAGGCCTAGATGATTTCTCTGGAGAATTCTAACAAATACTTAGAGAGTTAACATCAATTCCACACAATGTGTTGCAGAAAACAAGAAAAAGGAATATTTTCCAATTAATTCTATGAGGTCAGTACTGCCTAATGCAAGAACTGAACACACAGTATAGAGAAAGTGAACACAAACCATACACAATCTCTGGCAGAATAGTCAATATAAAGGAACACATTCCAATTCATTTCAGAGGCCAATATTACTCTGATATCAAGACCAAAACTGGTACAAGGGTTGGGGGGGAGAGAGGCGTAGATAAATAAGAGCAATATCTGTCATACACATGAGGCAAAGATCTTCAACAAAATACTGGTGAGATACAATATATAAGAAGAAGTATATTCATGACAAAATAGGATTTACTCAAAAAATGATAAGTTGGTTCAATATTACAAAGCTAATCCAGGTAGTCCACCAAATCAACAGTTTAAAGAAGTAAAATCACATGATCATGTCAACTGATGCAGGAAAAGCATTTCACATGATTCAACACCTATTCATGATAAAACCTTAAGTCCACTTCAAAGGGTGGTCCTTGGACAAGCAGCCCTGACATTCTGTGGGACGGTGAGTAATGCAAACTCTTGTATTCCACCCCAGAACCAGACTCGGAATTGATATGCAAGTCAAGCACGGAACCACTGCCCCACCAGAGGACAGGAGAAAACCTGCCAGTGCACCGTGAACGGGGTTACCACTGAAGGCACCGCTCGCTGCCATTCACCTGAAAACCTATCAGAATCTTTACGAATATTAAGATTGAGGAAATTGGTATCACTGAAAGAATAAATCATTTGTTAATGATACAAACCAGGGATCCGCTTCCATTATCGTTATATTTGTGAGGAAGATCAGAAACAATTTTATAGTTCAAGTTCATAACTTAGATCTGGAAGTCTCCATTTTCTTTCAGCTTAGATTCCATCTATCTATACCTGTCCATCTTCCTGTACAGTGCATTACATGCCTCCTAAAATTCACTAGGAATTTTTTTTTTTAAAGAAACAAATAAATAGATGAACAAATAAGAACTCACCAGGGACTTGCTCATTTTGGGCTCTTCTGGAAAGGGGGCAGAGATCTGAGAAAACAGACGGGCAGAGGTATAGATGAGAGCAGGAAGCATGCCAACGTCACACATGGATACATTCGCCATTTACTGCTTATGCATCTATGACCCCAAAATTTACTTCTAGGACTACATCATTAAAAAACCATCCAAGGGCTGGGATTGTGGCTCAGCGGTAGAGCGCTTGCCTCGCATGCGTGAGGCCCTGGGTTCGATCCTCAGCACCACATACAAAGCAATAAAATAAAGACATTGTGTCCATCTACAACTAAAAAAAAAATATTTAAAAAAATAAAAAATAAAAAAAATAAAAAATAAAAAACCATCCAATATTGCACAAGGGCTTAAAGGCAGGAGTTTCATCACAACATAGCCAATAACAAAGAAAAGCCACAAAACCCTGACAATAACTGTAGACTAATTAAACACTTTATAGGCCTGCCAAAGAACACAATGTTACATAAAATTGAAATACTATAGAATAAATATGTTAAAATGCTGAGTAAATATAAAAAAGATGTACCAAATAGTATGATTCCAGTTTCATTGTATTAATATGTTTCCCTGTGTGTACATGCACACGCATACACATGCACAAATGCACTCACGTACATACAGAGAATATTATATGGAAACAAATACAGTAATGTTAACATGTAATACTTGGGTTACAGTAAATTTATAGGTAATTTTAACCTTTATATTTTTATTTGCCAGTAAACAACAAAATAACTTTTAAAAAATATATCATCCTCCTGATAATTTTACTCTGAGCTTCTGTTGATTACCCCAAGTGGTGAGAATATCCACAAGAAATACCAAAAAAGGGAGCTTTTTAACTTTTTCACTGCTTTCCCTTACATATAGTTCTTAAAAGAGAACTTTCAGTGGAGACTTTGTCTTGGCTACAGCACAGTAAGGGGATCAAGTTCTAGCTAATAATGAGCCTTCAGACATGGCCAAGTCACCAACTGACTGTGACCACTGTTCCCCAATTGTTCTTATGACAGGTTTCCAACATAAAGAAAAGTTGAATGATTAGTACAGGGATATTACCTCCACCTTGTTTCAATAATTAGCATTTTGCCAAATTTGCTTACTCTTTTCATACATACACATATTCATATATAACTCCAAAATATGCCATCTTGCTACAAAGATTATTTTGAGCTAAGAGCACCTGAAAAATTGCAGATGCAAGAAGGGCATTCTAATTCCCCACTTGTCTTCTTCAAAATAGAAGATAAATGCCGCATGTGGGAAAATGCTGGAACAGGAAAGAAGAAACAGTGTTTGATGGGAAGCCATGGCCAAGATGATTTTGTACAGACCTTGTTAAAATTATTCTCTTCTCTTAGCATCCATGAAGAATTTAGTCACTTCTCCACCACTGCCTCTCTGTCTAACCTAACACAAAAGCATTAGGCTTTGTCCCTTCTTTATGAGGGTCCCATGTCACATGTAATTTATATTAAATTGGTATGCTTTTCTATTAATCTGTTTAATGTCAATTTAATTTTCAGGCCCAGCTATATTTAAAAAAAAAAAAAAAAAACAACCCTAAGAGAGAAGAGGTAAAATGTTTGCTTTATTTGTATTTCAATACTTTGCTTTTGTTGAACGATTTAAAAGTTGCAGATATGACATTTCAGATCTAAATGCATCACATAAATCTCCTAAAAATCATTATTATGTGTCAGAAAAGTAGTGGTAATTCTGTAATATCATGCTAATATTTGGCTCATATTCAAAAGTTCCCAATTATCCCCCTAACACATGCTTTTAATACTTGTTTAGAAGCAGGCTCCATATACTGGGGCTGGGGATGTGGCTCAGTGGTAATGCTCTTACTAGTATGCATGAGGCCTTGGGCTGTACCCCAGTATCACCAAAAAAAAAATAAAGAAAAAGAAAATAAAAGAAAGAAAAAAGCCATCCATTGGCTACCGTGTCACCTTTACCGATTCTTTCAATGTTTTTTCCTGACTTTTATTTATTTATTTATTTATTTGGTACTGGGGATTGAACTCAGGGGCACTCGACCACTGAGCCATATCCCCAGCCCTATTTTGTGTTTTATGTAGAGACAGGGTCTCACTGAGTTGCTTAGCACCTCGTTGTTGCTGAGGCTGGCTTTGAACTCGCAATTCTCCTGTCTCAGCCTCCCTAAGTGCTGGGATTACAGGCTTGCGCCACTGCACCCTGCTTTTTCCTGACTTTTAAAATTTACTACTCCTTTGAATTTTTATACTGAAGGCATTCCAATTAGGTATACTTTCCTAATATAAGCACATTTTTCACTACTATGCTATTTTTTACAGAAATATAGCTTGATATATATAGCTTGATGCATTTTCTATATTTTCCACACCTGTGTGTCTACCACTCAGATCAAGATACAGAACATTTCTGGAACCTTTGGAAAATGTTAGTATCAAATTATTAGTTTTGAAGCCGGGCGCGGTGGCACAAGCCTGTAGTCCCAGCACTTAGGGAGGCTGAGACAGGAGAATCGCGAGTTCAAAGCCAGCCTCAGCAACAGCGAGGTGCTAAGCAACTCAATGAGACCCTGTCTCTACATAAAACACAAAATAGGGCTGGGGTGTGGCTCAGTGGTCGAAAGCCCCTGAGTTCAATCCCTGGTGCCAAAAAAAAATTATTAGTTTTGAAACCTATAAATAGAGGAGGAAAAAAGGCATTTCTGCTGCCTTTCCTGTATGGCTAAAGCTTTGGGTAACTCAACACTTGCTGAAGTAACTCCTCTCTAGGTACTTATGCCAGCTAAGAACCAAAAGTAGTGACAGAAATGGAATGTGTCCATTTTGCACCCCTAAAGCAATAGCGGATCTAGGAAATGACCATCAATGGCTGCTCGTATCATAAAAAGTGATGAGCAGACATGTCTCACGATGGAGACATACAATACTAACTAGAAGCCATCTTGCTGAAAAACAAAACAAAAAAGGAACTTTAATCCAATCAAGCTCCTAAATCTACTATTAAATAAACTTAAATTTGGCCTAAACCTGCTCTTGTATCTTGAGTCCCTACAGAGAAGACTACAACCTGACTTAGTGTACAAACAAACCAAAGCCTAAATTAAGAGTATAAGAGACAGGTGGGGGGGCACACCTATTATCCCAGCAACTCAGGAGGCTGAGGCTGGAGGATCACAGGTTCAAGGCCAGTCTGGGAAATTTAGCAAGACTCTGTCTCAAAATAAAAAATAAAAAGGAATGGGGGTGTAACCCAGTGGTAAAGCACTCCTGGGTTCAATCTCCAGTATCGGGGTGGAAAAAACGGTGGTGGGGGGTATGACTTCCAAGTTTCAATCACAAGCAGCCAACTCATCACATCATACCCAAATAAGACAGGTGTCCAGCTGTGGCCAGCCAGGGGATGTCTCAACTTTGGCTCTGTGTCCCACTGGCCAACAAAAGCTTTGCACTCACACCCCTGGGCAGAGCTTTCTGAGTTCCTTCTGGTGCTGCGTGCTGCCTGATTCATGAACCATTCTTTGCCCAAATAAGCTCTGCTAAAGTGAATTTGTCTAAAACTTTTCTTTAACACTACCTAACAATCCAACACACCTAAGATGATACTTTAAAACACACTGATTTTTTAAAAATGTTACAACAATACTACTTTTTATGTAGTTATCTTTAGATTTATACACTGAAATGTTTATGGATGAAAGGACACAATACTGAGATTTGCTTCAAAGTGATCTAGCAGAGAAGGAAAATCAGCAGGGAAGGGAGGGTACGGGTGACATGATCAGGCCAGAGCTGACGATCACGGAAGCCGACTGAAGGGGACAGATGGGTTTACTGTGCTCTACTCACTTCACTTTTATGTTTGAAATTCTTACAGTAAAAAGTTGAAAAAGTCACTTTTTAGATAATAGGGGGAATTTGACTATGGATGATCTGAGGGAGTCACTGTAACTTTTGTTAGGTAGGTTATGGTGTGGCATTGATGTAATGAGGGAAAAAATCCAAATTAGTTGGACCTGCATGTCAAAGTGCCTGGGATTTCAAATATTCTGGTCAAAACAAAGCAAATGAAAAGGAATGGGCAAAACAACACTGGCAAATGTTGGGAATTGTTGAGACTGGGTGATGTGGGTACATTTGGGTTCATTCTATTATTCTGTCTACTTCGATATATGTTTGAAAAATTTCTAGATTAATTTTAATATCTCTCAGGGCAAGGAACAACCTCAAGATACAGTGTTTCAGCCATGCACTGTTCATATTAGCAAATAGATCATGCTTTGTTTTAATAAGCCATCTCTAAGAAAATTCCTTCTTCCGGGCTCCCCCCACCCCCATAGCAGTTGTTACTCCTCCAGAACCAGGGTCCAGGGTCTCTGCCACAGGTTCTCCAGAGCTGGGAAGTTTGCACTGGTCCTCATCTCTGTGTATCTTAGAAGTCCAGTTTTTCCAAGAACCCAAAGTTGGGTGAACATCCAGAGACTTGCAGTGCTACGGAAGAGACAGGCTGGAGTCTGAAAAGGGAACCTGAGGGCTTTGTGGAAACACAAAGATCCATGCAGAGACAGCGCCACAGGTGAGAGACACTCAGCTGTCATCCCAGGAATGTGGAGAGACACAGGTCAGCCCACAGTATCCAACCACGTGGAACAGAGTGGCTTGGGGAAAAGACCATGAGATAGAGTAACATTAGTGTGTAATAGAATCTCAGCTCTGCCACCTTCTAGCTGTGGGCATCTGGAGAATTTATTTCAGTTTCAGTTTTCTCATATTTACACTTTTTAGATAAACAAACCTATTTCATAATATTTGAAAATACCCAGCCAAAGTGTGGCATGTAAACCTCCATTAACATTAGCTAATGTTAGCCGGGCGCGGTGGCGCAAGCCTGTAATCCCAGCACTTAGGGAGGCTGAGACAGGAGAATCCCGAGTTCAAAGCCAGCCTCAGCAATGGCGAGGCACTAAACAACTCAGTGAGACCCTGTCTCTACATAAAACACAAAATAGGGCTGGGGATGTGGCTCAGTGGTCGAGTACCCCTGAGTTCAATCCCCAGTACCAAAAAAAAAAAAAAAAAAAAAACATTAGCTAATGCCTATTGTTATGAAATCAGTAATTTATACAAAATGCAACCAGACATTATTTGATCTCACAGGTGCTTCAAATTGTCACCATTCCTAGCCCCTAACTCCTCACCCCAGTCATCAAATCTGCACCAACTGTCAATTGCTACAAAGATTTCCTTACCCTACTCCCCACAGGCCTCAAAGTATTCATTCTACAGTTCCCAATCACAGAGCCTCTAATACCTGTACCCTGATGGTCTTGTCCTGGCTCTACCAATCAATCCCATGTCCCCATTTCGGGCCTCCATGCCTATATGATTTTCTACCCACCATGCATCTCTACTAGCCATTCCCAGAGTCCCCATTCCAGTCACTTCCACACCTGCAATGGGCCCTTACAGTGCAACAGACAACACACCTCCTGCCATTAACACAACTAGGACTGTACCAGTAGTCAGTCTTTTTTGGGGGTTGGGACCCAGGGATTTAAACTCACTGAGCCACATCCCCAACACCCCCCCACACTTTTTGTATTTTTCATTTTGAGACAGGGTCTTGCTAAGTTGCTTAGGGCATCAGTAAGTTGCTAAGGCTGGCTTTGAACTTGCCATCCTCCTCCCTCAGACTCCCCAGCCGCTGGGATTATAGGTGTGCACCACCACGCCTGGTCCATTAGTCTCCCCCCAACACACACACACACACACACACACACACACAGAGGAACCCAATGAATGAACACGTCTGGGAAAACTCTTAAATGTTAAAGATAAGTTTAAAAACACTTATAAATTTAAAGCACATATGAAAGAACAGTTGAAACAAAGAGTGAAGAAAATCAAAAGACTCCTAATCTTCAGTGATAAATGCTAAATGATATTGGAAATAGTATATAAAGGACCATTTTTCTGTTAAGGCCAAAGAGGAACATTTTCAGAAATGAAAACACTTGCAGAGTATTTCCATATTTCTCTGAAGGAAAATACTTAAAGGAATATTACAAATAAAAGTAAAATAAATCATGAGAGAGAAATCTCAAACAGGAAAATACAATTCTGCAACAATTTTTGGGGGGTGGGGGTTACCAGGGATTGAACCCAGGGACACCTGCCCACTGAGACACATACCCAGCCCTGTTTTGTATTTTATTTAGACACAGGATCTCACTGAATTGCTTAGCACCTCATTTTTGCAGAGGCTGGCTTTGAACTCTTGATCCTCCTGCCTCAGCCTCCCAAGCTGCTGGGATTACAGGCATACGCCACAGCGCCCGGCTCTCAGCAACAATTCTTATTTTTTTTCTTTTAATATATTTTTGGTTGTAGATGGACATAGTACCTGTATTTTGTTTATTTATTTTTTATATGGTGCTGAGGATTGAACCCAGTGTGTCTGTCACATGTGCTAGGCAAGCACTCTACCACTAAGCCACAACCTCAGTCCTCTCAGCAACAATTCTTACATGCAATATGTAATTATAAAAAAGGACAATGTGATGATGTGATGAGAAAGTCATTAAAGAGAAAATTAATAATATCCTGTGACAAAACATTCCTAATTATCTCAGGAAGAAATAGAAGTTACATGGGTATAAGTGCAAACAATGAATAGAAATTTCATCAATCCAATGAATTTATTAAAATAAAAAGAAAAAGCATAAAGTAAGAAGAGTTAAAATAAAGAGTAACCCTAAACTGGAAGGCATAAAATCAAGTACATCATTACTACATTAAGCTAAAGAGGTCAAATTCTCTTGCCAAGAGACAGAGACTATAGGCTGGATTTTGAAAAAACCAAATCTATTATTTATAAGCAGATCATCTAAAACAAATAGGCAAATATAAATATAAAACAAAGCTCTCAGCAAAGGTGTATCATTTGAATGTAATAAAAGTGAAAGCAGTGACTACAATGTAAATATCAAAGTGGAATTCAAGGCTAAAAGTGCTTTTCTATTGAGGAAAAAAAGAATTCTATGTTAATGGCATCCAATAAATGAAAAATGATAGAAAATTAATTAACCATTAGACGTATGTATATATGCCCCTCGCCCAAGTGTAACACAAATAAAATTAGGGAAAAAGCACACGGTACTACAAAATGATCTATCAAAGTGAGAGGTTTTTCTTGTATTTTTATACCCTCCTGAATATTTTGAATCAAGTAGACCAAAATCAGGAAAGATGTGAAAAATTCAAACAACTCAAATTTAATAAGCATAAAAGAATTTTGCCCAATACCGAGAAAATCTTAATAAATTTTTAAAAGTTGATATCTGATAGTTTTACATTTCCTGAAAATACAATAAAATAAAAATAAGCAATAAAAACATCTCAATAGCTTAAGGATGAAGAAACTCTCCTAATAACTCAGGATAAAAGTGGAACATCAAATTGAATTTATACATTTCACAGATAGGGATGTAGTTAGAGCGGGGTTCGGGGGCGGGGCCCAGGCCTGTAATCCCAGCGGCTCTAATCCCAGCACTTTGGGAGGCTGAGACAGGAGGATCGCGAGTTCAAAGCCAGCCTCAGCCACCGGCGAGGTGCTAAGCAACTCAGTGAGACCCTGTCTCTACATAAAACACAAAATAGGGCTGGGGATGTGGCTCAGTGGTCGAGTGCCCCTGAGTTCAATCCCCGGTACCCCACCTTTGCAACCACGAATGCGTCCAACAGTGTCCCCCTCAAGTCGAGGATGCAGCTCGGGCTGGAGCACTCGCCCAGCACGCTCAAGGCCCCGAGCGCGGTCCCTGCGGCAGCGCGCGCACAGAATGAGAATGAACAGAGGATTAAATCAAGTGGGGAAAAGTGACTAACGTGAAAAAGAGAAAAAAGCCATAAAACGGGCAGGGGGTATAAACAAAACCGAGCGCGTCTCCAAGCGGCCAAGGAACTAACCCGCGAGGCCCGGGTTGAAGGAGAACGCCCCTCGGCGGCCGCAGCAGGAACCACAGGACGAGAACGGGAACACAGCGCGGTAGCCGGACACTCGCTCGCCGTGCCGGCGGCGTGTTCGGAACCCCAGCGACACGCGCCACGACAGGGAGGCAGCAACGCTGAGGAAATCACGCCGCGGCCGTCACCACCCCAGACCCGCGCCCCGCGCCTCGGCCGGCCTCCCTCGGGTGCGCGCTCAACGCCCGGCCCCCGCAGCCCGCCCCGTCCGTCACACCCACCCTCCGAGACGACCCGGCCCGTTATCCAAACCCCTCATCAGAGCCGTCAGAGACTCTTCTTCACCCAGAGCACAGACGCTCCATCCCCGCACTCACCTGTCGCTCACCCGCACGCTCTGTTGCCTCGGGCGGCGATTAGATTCGCAGGAACTAAAAGGCAACCCATTCCCTTTGATTCCCACCCGCCCTGCCCCAGCAGGACTCTAGGGGCGAGGCCTGCGTGTGCGCATGCTCAGCAGAGGCTTCACAGACAGCGCTTGCCAGTAACCAACATGGCACGCTGCTAAACTAGTTCCCGTTCCTGTGTGACGAAGGCGGGGCTTAACTCCAATATGGCGGCGCCCATACGGACACTAGAGCCTGTGGGCGTCCATGTTGTGATCTAGCGACAGTGGGGCTGAGCTGCCTTCAGAAAAAATTGAGGTACACCCTCTCCGACTACGTTACAGCACAACCAGAACCTGTCACAAGTCACTCAGTGCATGCAAAAAGACAAGAGAAAAGCATCCGAAGAAGCAAAATTTAAAAAGCATCAGAACCAGAGTCAAACACGGCAGAAATGTTAGATTTGTCACATCAGCAATAACTAACTATAAGCAGTATACTGAGAGTTCTAATGGGAAAACTGTACAACATGCAAGAACAAATGGATAATGTAGGCAGAGGGATGGAAATTCTAAGAATAAAAATAAAATAAATACTAAAAATAAACACTGTAATCAAAATGAAAAATCTGTATCATGGCTTCATCAATAGACTGGACTCAACTGAGGACAGAATCAGTGGCTTTAAAAATATATCAATAGAAAGTTCTGAAAATTAAAATCAAAGATTTAAAACAATCAGAATTTCCAATTGTCTAATTGTGAGACAATTAGAAAAGGTATAAAGGTACATAATGGGAATACCAGAAGGAGAAGAGAGAGGGGGGCAGAACTATTATCCAATGAATTACCCTCCCAAATATTTTTTTTTAATCTCATAAAATAGAAAAAGCGTTAGTGAAGGTGATATGGCCCTTACCAGGAACAAGTTCTGCTTCTTCACATGTTAAAGTTTGAACATTAGAGCAGCACACCAAGGCAAGCATATAAAGCAGGGTTTATTTTAAAACAGGGTAACACAGATGTCTCCCAGAAGGGAGAAAGGGGGCCATAGCTGGTATCTTGGTATCCCAAGAAGTGAAGGGGTTTTGCCTTCTCATGTCCTAGACTTCCTTTGTTCTCTTGCTCACTTCTCCTTATTGCTCTCCTTCCTGTGTACCTGACTAGGCCCAGGAGATGCTTGGTGGGGTGGCCAAAAAGTGAGAAACAGATGGATGGAGGGAAGGGTCAACATGGAGTGACCTGGCAGGAAGGGGGCATTATTAACACTTCCCTGTAGAGAGGGACAGTCCCTGGGACAGGTTACCTTAGCAACAGGTTGGAGCAGAGGCAGGTTATCTTGATAAGAGTGGAAGAAGGGCTCTGAAGGCATTAGCATTTCGATCCCTCTCCAACTTCCTGGACTCACTCCAATTGGTCTCCTTGATCCTACCTGACTTGATTTACCTATCTATCTGTACTGACTGCCTCTCTAATTCTGGCTTCAAAGGAATAAATGAAGATGAAATACAAATCAATATCTCTCTCTCTCTCTCTGTCTCTCTCTCTCTCTTTTTCTCTGGGCGTGGTGGTGCTGGAGATTGAACCCCTGGCCTTATGCATGCAAGGCTCTGCCAACGGAACTATATCCCCAGCCCTCTTTTGTTTTATCTTAACCTTACTTGATGTAACAGTTACTAGTTCATTCAAAATAATAACAGAAAGCCGGGCGCGGTGGCTCAAGCCTGTAATCCCAGCACTTAGGGAGGCTGAGACAGGAGAATCGCGAGTTCAAAGCCAGCCTCAGCAATGGCGAGGCGCTAAGCAACTCAGTGAGACCCTGTCTCTACATAAAACACAAAATAGGGCTGGGGATGTGGCTCAGTGGTCGAGTCCTGAGTTCAATCCCCAGTACCACAAA